>VUQG01002168.1:0-17523 GCA_015106755.1 Etia nguti
TGGCGCCAGTGTCCGGCAGCCTCGCCTCTGTCAGTGTGCCCCAGGGCAGCTGTGGCTACAATGTAGCTGTGGCTACAATGTAGCTTGCCATCACCAGTCAGTGAATGTGTGTGTGAATGGGTGAATGACTGAATGTAGTGTAAAGCGCTTTGGGGTCCTTAGGGACTAAGTAAAGCGCTATACAAATCCAGGCCATTTACCATTTATAGATGTGTGAAAGCACCAAAACTTCTACTTACAAAAATAATTTTATTTATTTATTTAAAATATGGTTGGCAGTATCTGTGCATCCTCGGTAATGCAGATGCACTGCATAAAGATAGTGGCAGAAACCTCAAATAAATAATGTGAGACCTGCAAATAAAAGTCTGACTGTGTATGTCTGGCTTAATATCACTAGAAGTTATATAAGATATAAGAATAAGTTATATAAGATATAAGAAGTTATTATAAGAGCAACCACAACCTACAAATAGAGCAATAATCAAAGATGTTTGTAACTAAATTCTTGTTTGTGTTCTCCTCAGTTTGCTCTTTGACTTGGACTACCTGACTTCTAGCCAGCAGAGCAACACTTTGTCTTACCAGCTCCAGACCTCCTACCCCACCAGCCAGCCTCAGCTCCAACCTCAAGCATCTCTGCCCCGCATGACCTACCTCACACCATCCCCCTACCTCACCCCTAACCCTCCAGATTCTAATCCTACCTCCTACCTGACTTTTGGCCCTGGAGGAAACTCAACAGGAGTGGTGACCTACTCCACCACGGGTCATGCCTACTTTCAGTCTCAGAATGCAGGTCAAATCCTACTTCAGTCATCTGGTCACCACGGTGAGTCACTGGGGTAAAATGAGATTGAATTAATTTATGTATTGGAAAAAATATGAAATTTTACTCTCACAAAAGATCCCATAGGATCAAATGGAAAGTAAAAACTATACACCCTACATCAGTGCCAGAAGTCAAAAGAAAGTTTGACTTGGTGCTTTCCATGTAAACAGATGTTTGCACCATCATTTAACCAGGATTCACAGGGTTTTTCAATAATTATTTTTAATCTTGCATTATACATTGCTCTCATCACTGTCATATCATCAGCATTAGTCACCATTCAGTCAGTGGTGCAAATCACAAAGATCAGAAGCTTTATAGTTGAATGTTTAAATCACATGGTATGTGATTGAGTAGGAAATGTATAAGTCAGCATTGATCAATGAAATAAGACAAAGGAAAAAAAATTTAATTAAAGTGTATGCAGATGCTCTCGGCATTCTTAGTCTTATGACAGGTAAAGTGTTTGAGGTTTCAATTACTGCCACTGAAGCTGAATGTTCAGTCTGTTTGGATCTGCGTGTCTTTTCCATCCAGCTGGGATTACAGCGTACCAGTCTTACCCATGGGGCAACATGTGCAGTCAGCCAGCCATGCACCAGCGTACTCAGTGCCCTCCTGCTTACCCTGGCAGCTTGGGACCTGGTCGAGAGCACCAGCCTACCTCTTCCACCAGCCTCCCCCTTCCTTCGTTCTTCCCTGGGGGGGACCAGGAGTCCTTCCATGCAAATTCCCAGCATCCTTCACTCAACCAGACTTTCACAAGCAGCACCACCAGCACCGCCACTGTCCTGCCACCTGTGTCAACGCTGCGGCCCTCTTGCCTCAGGGTGGAGGATACTCCAGCCAGGGAGTCATTGCTAATGCCCTCGCAGGTCAACACGGCCTCTCCAGAAAGCCCTGCAGTGCCCTCTTGTGTCAAAATTGAGTATGACAGTCCTCGAGAGATCCACAGCCACTTCCACTGCGACTTTTCTCCCATACATTTTTGACTGTGTGTGTGTGTGTGTGTGTGTGTGTGTGTGTGTTTCAACTGTCTATGTAAATATAATGTGTGTGAATTTGTACATTTTCTGTTTTTTGTTACTATCAGGATGTTCTCAGCATAAATGTGAAGGCCACCAGGCTGTAGTTTGCTGGCTGCAATAAATGCTCATTGCACTGTTAATCATTTATTTCTGCATTTAACTTGCTTTTATAATTTAAAACAACAATTGAAGCATATTTTGTTTTTGTTTTTGTTTTTTGTTTTTTGGTGTCCCTTTTTAAGACAGTTTGTTTTAACTCAAATTGTAGCTTAATTCAGGTACCTCTGAAAAGATTCCTTGGTACCAGTACAGAAATCAGTTGGCGATGTGAAGAAACGCTACACTGAAAAATAATGTCACTGAGTCTGAATTTTTTAAATTGGCTAAAGAATTAATATGGGACATTCAAGTTTGGGCTTCAGTCACATGTTCTGCTTAAATATGGTGATAGAAATGTTGCACAAATGTAACCTGCTACATTTCAGAGGAACAAAAAAACCCCCACTGTTCGATAAAGACACAAATATACTATATCCTTAAAGTTCTAAATAAGTTCTAAAGTTATAAATATATACATAGTCCTGTAGCTTTCTTGTTTTTGAATGTTAGGGCTTCGAAATGTTTCTGGTTCCAATGTTTCTGTGATTTGGTTAAATTGGATAAAGAATTTGTTAACAACTCAGTCCTGCTGTGGTCACCCATAAATATAAGGTGATTTATAAACGGATAATATGAGGTGTGATCATAATGGTCCACAACTCTGGCCATCAAGATGAAGGTCATGGCTTCATTTTAGACTGGTGGATCTCCCCTTCAAGGTTTTCTCCCCATGCACTTCTAAACTGTGCCCAGTGATGCTGCTAATTTTAGAGAGATCCTGTTCCGTCTGCTGTCAAAACGGTGACATTTTGATCTAAAATTCCACATCAGAAAGAGGACAGGTGGTTAAAGCAGATTATGTTTGTGTGGTCCAGTTACTTCACATCCCTCGTTTTGAGATCCTCAGATTTAAATGAGGGGTTTTTGTCAGGTTTGATTCATGTCTGATTTAATCTTAGGTGGGTGATTTTTAGTGTGAGACAACCACGTCCCAGGATCTATAGCATTAAACATGCAGTTTTTCAGATGTTCCTCTACTGGGGAGGAGAGCGGGTTTGACTGACAGTCTGTAATCTGATGGAGGAAGATCACGACAGTGGATTTTAGAGCGGAGTTACTCCAGACAATTACTAATACAGCCCAAAGCCTTAATCTGTGTTGCCATCTGCTGTGTTCTCACACTTACTGCACTTGCACACCGTTTATCTTTAGTATGCAAGTGAGTTACAGAGGCTTGTGGAAACCAAATCCCTATATGAAACCCCACCTTTGAAAGAGCTGAAGGCTTTTTCCTGAGACTAAAAAAGACGTTTGGGAGCAGTGTGACATTTTCTTGCTCTCTGTAAAATCAAAAGTTCCCTGTTTTAACTCTAGTTAATATTCCTGGTTCGTACTCCCGCTGTTTGTAAAGTTTGAAGTACAGCTTGGAATGGTGTGGGAGTAAGAGCAGGAGCTATGATGAGAGCAAAGAGGAGGTGGCAGGGACTGAGGGAGCAGATAAAGGACGGGGGAGATGGAGGGACTGAGGCAATCTGCTGGTCTAGGAACAAGGGAGGAGAGCTGAGATGAGCTGTTGCTATGGGAGGAGAAGAGGATGATGGGTGGGCTCTGCCAGTAGGCGTGGGAGGGAAAGAAGATGGGGATGAAGGAGAAGTGTGTTTGTAGCACGGGGAGGGGGTTCTGGGATGAACAGAACTGTTGGTTATGTAAGCTCTGTATTTGGTTTTTAATGAACCTCTCTCTTCCTGCTCACTGGCTACTGAGCTGTTACTGTTGGCAGGAGACGAGCAGCATAAACACACACACACTGGCACACACATACACAAAAACTTCATTTGCAGTGCAAAAATTTCTTGCATAAGAAGGCACGCACACAACTTTATTTTGTGAAGAAGTGAGGGCTCTCTTCAAACTCACTAAAGAAATGTTTTTACTCAGGCTGAAGTCTGATACTGCTTGGCTCTTTTTTTGTGTAGTACTCATGCTATTTACATAATTTCAGAGTCCTTCATGTATCACTGAGCTTACACATGTGACTGAGGAGCGTTTCATGTCGCGGGTTACTCTGTAGTTATTTTTTCCAGGACTTCCCTCGTGTGAACAGAGAGCGCTCAGAGCACAGCTGGAGGGCACGACGTTGTGTGTGCGCGTGTGCATATATGTGCATACGTGTGTGAGCACAGGTATGGGATGCTTCTCTCCAGCCCGATCCCACCGTGTCAATATTAACTCAGTATTCTGAGATTTGAAGAAAGGCAACTTGTTTCAATATTTATGGATGTGGTCAAACATTAAATCCTCCCACTCTTTCCAAAAGCCGTGACAGTATGCGTGCACACACACCGACTGATGGTTAAAAAGTAAAAGAAAACCCCACACTCCTGGGTCAGATCAAGTAATGGAGTTTATTGATACTGGTGGATAAAGTTTATTGATATAACAGATTGAAAGTAAAGATGTTGGTTGTAGAACAAAACCGAGACACAGTTTGGAGTTCCTCCAGTCGCCTGGTTCCAATAGCAGTAAACTGTTGATTTTTAGTTTGTTTTTAAAAGATATGACAAACAGAATTTGTTGGGATTGGAAGAAGATGGGACACGAGGGAGAGTTGCTCAGGAAAACAACACCCTATTGGATAAAATAAATAGATTTGTGTGTTCAAGCGTGGTTTTAAAAATGAGGACAAACAGTGGAAGGTCCAAATTTGACAGTGATAAAATATCTCAGCTAACCTTGTTGATAGTAAATATTTCCACTAAAAGTGGCATTATTTGTATGTTGCCTTATGAAAATGGTTAATGGCACGCAGTGAGGCTGAGATGGAGGAATGTGTTTGTTTTACACTTCTTTCCATGCACTCTCCGGGTCTGGCAGTACTATTGTGATGATAGTTTTCTAAACTGAGCACCTTGAAATGGTTGGCAGAGAAAAAAAATAAACTTACAAGAACGTTTCCCTTTTTGGGAAAAGAGCAAAAACATCGTGTCTTATATTAGATTTCTATTTTGCTACAAGAAGGTAAATGGATAGGTTGGAAAAAGGGAAACGTTACATAACTGTGTAGTTTGAGCTGATTGTGGGTGTCCAGCGAGTGAGTACTGATCATTATTATTATTATTATTTTTAATGGATTAGTGTTTAAAAATACTATTTTTCCAAAGGTTTCATAATCTCATAGGGCAGCTTTGACTCAGGTGGTAGGGTGAGACTTCTACTAATCGGAAGGTCAGTGGTTGATCCCGGCTTTTCCTGTCCGCATGCCGAAATGTCCTTGTGCAAGACACTGAACCCGAACGCCTCTGTAATGCCAGCAATACCAGGCTGTTTACCATAAATACCAGGCAATAACTGAGGACTCTAGGACTCAATCGGCTGAAGGACTGATAAGCTCATGTCATGGTGAGGCATCAGACATCCATCTGTCTCTCCGCAGTTCACAAGAGCTGTTATTTTTCCTACAGTATTGGTCAGAATGTAATCAAACTTACCAACAATGATTGACCAGTCGGTCTTCACCCAAACTGCGCTCAAGGTCACATGTGACACATACACTTTCCCGGTACTGGTTTGCTTGTGTTCCCCTTTGATGGCATTTTTACCATAATTGATGTCTTTAGGGTGGGTCAAGAGCTAAGGCTGTGGTGTAGGTGTAGTATTGAGTCCTGGCAAACTGTAACAGTGCGATAAGCTGGTTAATCCATCCATCATGACCAGTGTAACTTCAGTTTTCAATGTTTCACAGTATGATGGTGACAGATTTTCCCCACCCTCTGCTTTTAGATGGTAAACCTACTATTGTCTAGTAAATCATCGGGCAGTCCTTGTGTTTTGTACACTGGTCGTTAAATAACACTGAACAATCGAGCAGCCACTGAAATTAAATGTGCTGGTGGAGCTGTACCATAATTTCCCAGTTCTAAGGATGGTTAATGGCCTAATTGCAGGTATCTGGCACAGATGCTCACTGCTGACTGGATCTTCTGTAATTGTACTAAAGTGCAGTGTTTAAATGTATAGCAACTACTACACATGCTTCAAACTACTCCATTCTCTCCAATTCAATAAGATCTAAAGGCCTTTACACACCGGATGTGTTAAAAATATATATTTTTTTTAATGCCGCCATTCACACCCTGATTCACACCTGTTTATTTGCACACTCAATCAAGCTTAAAAACAATAAGCACAGTTGGGGTGAATGGCTGCATTAAGAATATGTTTTTAAAAATATTTTACCACAAAATATTAATAATATACACATCTGGTGTGTAAAGGTATTAACTCCTTCATGGAGGCCAGGGTTTGGGCCATCCTATCACCATTATGTTAACATCAGTAATATGTTCAGTGCTATTAAATTCTTATTCATTCACATATTTTCATGCTTTTTACAGCCATGGTCATTACTGACCATGTAGTCCTAATACTCCTGACCTCTCACTTTGATTCGGTGATGAACCAGATTAATTGTGTTGTTGCTTAATAAGAAGGACCCACAGGTAGAGTGTTCAGCTCTAAATAAAAAAAGGTGTGTGATTAAAAAAACCAACAGATAATTCAGCTCAGTCTCACTCTTTTGCTGGGGTGTTTTCTTCCAGTAGGCGGGCAGTGAATGACACAGGCAGGTAAGTTTCCTAGGATAAAGAAGGACAAGGCAGGTGAGTACAGATTCAAGTCTTGGTAACAGGGAACCATTAAAACACCTAAGCAACTCTACCACACTATATTACATCTACCACAGTATGTTAACAATCTGATAGCACAGTTAGTGAAACAATCACACACCCACACTATAAAGAGAAGCTAGACCAAAGGGCGGAGAACAGAGAGAAATCAGGCCAACACCTAAAGGCACAGGGGACCACAACAAATTTGCCCTGGATATAAAATTGGATTAAAATATTTATCCTAAATTGTTGTTGAATGACTTTTTTTTTCAGTCAAGGAAAACCAGCTTTTTAAAGGTGGCACTTAAAATTTTTCTAAACTAATGATTAGCCAAAGATTAGGGGAAAAAAGCAACCTAGTGAACAGGTATTCGCAGTCCTACTCCACTATCATTAAGTGAGATGTGCTCTGCAGTCTTTTAAATCATTTTTCCGCATTTGAGCCGTTCTCCTCGATATCTGTGTGATTAAAGTCATGCGTCAACACAGGATGATAAGGGTTACACGAGGAGAACTGAACAGGGCTGTTGAAGGGCATCAACCCAGCAGCAGGACTGCTATCTGCTCCTTTGTGTGTGGAGGAACAGGAGGAGGAGCACTGCCTGAGCCCTACAAAATGACCTCCAGCAGGGTACTCGTGCATGTCTCTGACCAAACCTAAGCTATCCTAGTCAGGTTAACTTTGACTAGCCTGTCTGTAGAACGTCTGTGGGATATGTCTCCACAGATGATCACTGAGCCACTCCCAAACTGGTCATGATGTTGCAGACTTGTTCACACCTGTCACAGGTGCTCAGTATAAACCTGTGAAGAGAACAGGGTGCCAGTGGTGGACCTGCCAGTTCAGCTGCACAGTGCTGGGATGCAAGCAACAGTCCCACGTCGTGCCCTTGTGACACCTTTATGGACTCTGTTTCTTTCAATGCTCCTCCAGTTCCTTGCTTAAAGGAGCAGATACTGGTGCTACTGCTGGGTTTATATCCTTCTACACCCCCCCCCGGTCCAACTCTTCTCCTCTGTCTGTCTTGTTCTTGCCTTCCAAGTGCCCCTGTTAGCACTTTAATTTGCACCAAAGCAAGTGAAATAGATTCACAGTGGTTTTTACTTCCTTAAATGAACAGACTGATATCCCTGAAGTTTCGCTGACTTTGTGTTTTACTGCGATGACCGAATGTTCCTGTAATGTTTTTGAGCAGAGTAGTTCTCAAATGCAGGTCTGGTTCTTTCAGCTACCTGCTTATGTTTGCCCAGCCTGCCGGGTAGACAGTGTTACATAACCTGTGTGTGTGTGTGTGTGTGTGTGTTCGTGTGTGTGTTGTATCTTCTCTTATGAGCCAAACTGACCATTTCCAGAGATGACACACTGTCCAGGAATATCATCTCTTCTCTTTTTAATCTCTAACGTATCACCACTGTTACACACACACACACACACACCCTGTTCAGTTGGTTTTGCAGCATGTTCACTTGGAAATCTGACTAACTGGTTACTGTACAGCCAGAGCCCCGACTCCTCTTCCCCTCACAGACTGCCTCCTCAATTGCGGCTTGTTCAGTGAGTGTGTGTGGAGGAGGAAGGGGGTGGGGGGTTTCAGAGGAATGCCTGCTTGTGTGTGGGGAAAAGAGGGGTCTCTGTTGAGTGTGTTTGTGTGGACTCTATAGCAAGATTAAAGATGTGTATGTGAACTTATTGATGAAAGTGTGTTTTGCTACTGTGTTTACTCCACTGGGGCCCCGCTGCCTGTCATACAGTAGAGAGTATATACCAGAGAAGTTCAGGAGAAGATGGTGAAAAAAGGAAATCTGATTTACCTTTACTCTCATTGTGTGTGTGTGTGTCTGTGTCTGTCTGTCTGTGTGTTTGATCTTTTCTGTTATAAAACTGATTTTAAGGTAAAAAGGCTTAAAGAGGGTTCAAAAATGTGAAGCAGGGTGACTGAGAAGCCAGGAAATGTATTGTATACTTACAATTTACAATTTATAGAAAAATACACACACACAGACACACACGCACCTCAACGTGTAGAGCAGCAGGAACACTGTAGGCTGTGTATGGCGGCTCTGCTTCACTTCCGCACCATAAATGTGTGTTTGCTATACGAGGGAACACGGAGAGAAAAGAGGAATTCATGTCGGTGTTTATTTGAGCTTTGGCCAAATCCAACCTGGGGCAGCAGCACTGTCGCGCGCTCTGCACCAAACCCCAGCCGCTCCTGTACCCCCAGCCAGACACGCACATACTGTAACCCACTGGGGGACCGGTGCGCACACACAACAAAAATTTACCACCTTCACATACACACTTACCTGTCCATCCTAACCATATCAAGGTGTGTTTGTTTTTCCCTGCCCACCATTTTAGGTCCTCCCAGAGCAGGTATTTCCTTCTCTTTCCCACAGACGCACACTCATACGTGCACACACTGCAGCTTTTTGAGGGGGGCTGTCTGTGGGCTGAGTGTGTGAAGCTCATGCATTGATAACCTGCAGCTCAGAGACGCTTGGTCTCACTTTGTGGCCGTGCCCATCGCTTGGAGCTCCGCTTCGCTTTCTTTTCTGCTTTCCAACTCTAGGACCGTCTGCGGCCGCGCTCGGACCCCCCGCCTTTGTCACCATGACGCCCATCCAGCCGTTGTTCCTGCTGTTGCTTGGCCTAATAGGAGCCCAAGCAAACTTAGACCTTCGCACAGCTGCCGCCATGGGTAAGAATGATGACCTTTAACCCCTAAAGCCTGAGTCTTAACTCCTGTTGATTGTGTGATGCTTTGCTTCTAACACCCGTTTGCCTTTTATCGTCATAAAACTGGACTCATAGAGCAGTAAACCTCACACAGCTTTTAGTCTGGTCTCAACAGGTGAGAAATATTGCTCTGATCATCAGTTTGCCTTTTATTTGAAAGACCTAACTTTTTATTTTTGAGTGGTTAGAATCTTTCTGTCTGATGTGTGTAAATAGGCTGGATGAGATGCTGTACCGTAATACATTTTTGGGGAAAAAAGGGAAAAAGATAGGCTTTTCGTTCATATTTTCTTTGTGGACACTAACTTTATGTATATATCATAGGCATTTAAGAATGATAAGTAAGGGACTGGGAGAAAAGGTAAATGGACTGGTTCTTATATAGCACTTTTCTACTATACCTGAGCACTCAAAGCACTTTATACAACTCTCCTCATTCACCCATTCATACAAGCACTTTTTTTTACACGCTTTCTATCTAACATTCACACACATTCACACTCTGATGGATACATTGGAGAGCAACTTGGGGTTAGTATTGTGCTGAACGACATTTGGCATGCAGACTGGAGCAGCCTAGGATCGAACCACCAACCTCCCGATTAGTAGATGACATGCGCTACCTCCTGCCACCTGAAAAAAGGGTCATGATGTTCTTTCTAGTGGTTAAATTGTATAAGCACATTTTGGATAATTGTTTCGTTTAGGATGGAGTGTGGCCGTTGCTGTTTCTTGCATGTCAAAGACTGAGGGGAGGTGTACAGAAGGAGGAGGAGGAGGGAGGGAGAGAGGTGAAGGGCGAGGAGGGAGATCAGTGATATTCAGTAGACGCTGGAGGCTGCAGTTCGCTTAGTGATGCCAAAATGCCCACGCTTACAGTGAAAATGCTACCGGCCACCAGCTGCATCACTGTAGCAAAGCTTAATTTCATCACACCTTTTCTGAAAAAATCTGTCAAAGTCCATGTTTTTTTTGTAAAAATGTAACCACATCTCACAGCTTTTCTTGGTGGAATCCAATGATGGATTAATTATTGATATATTTATGCAAGAGATACCCGACAAGCTTTCTGAAAATACTTAAAGCAGGTCAATGGCTCTTTTTGTGTCCTCTCTCCATCGTAGTACTTTCACCTTTCCCTCTCTCCACCCTTGCTGCCTCTGTGCATCCTGTTTCCATCCCTTCCTCTCATATGCATCTCACCACTCTCCATCACCTCTGCCCTCCCCTTTTCCTCTCAACAGCCCTTCTCTCCGTGCTCCACCCACATCTCCTCTAACTTTCATGATCTCCATCCATCATCATGAGGAATGATGGAATGAGGAATAATTTATAACTCTATAAAATGAATATGAGATTACAGTGACATCCGAGTTGCTTTTCTCTTCACATATAGCGGCAGGTTTGTGCAAAGCCCGTCCCACCGACCTCGTGTTCATCGTCGACAGCAGTCGCAGTGTTCGCCCTTCGGAGTTTGAGCAAGTTAAAGTCTTCCTGGCAAAAGTCATCCAGGGGCTGAATGTTGGACCCAGCGCCACTCGTGTGGGAGTTGTCAACTATGCCAGCCGTGTTAAGAATGAGGTTTGGATAAAGTTTAAAAAACGATTTCAGACATTTCCGATTTGTTTTCTCTCATTTTGATCTCACGCACTGCGCTGTTGTGGAACTGTAGGTGTCTCTGAAGACCCACCGCACCAAAGCTGGGCTGATCAAGGCTGTGACCAAAATTGAGCCGCTCTCCACCGGAACCATGACTGGCCTGGCCATCCAGTTTGCAATGAATATTGCCTTCAGTGAGGCTGAGGGCGCTCGTGCAAAATCTCCTGACATCGGCAAGGTCGGCCACACGTTTAGATGCGTTTGCACGTGAAATTCACCTCCTCCATAACCGCAATGGTAACTTTGTAATCTATTTTGAACCCTCACTGTCACAGGTTGCCATTATTGTGACAGACGGACGCCCCCAGGACAATGTAAAAGATATAGCTCAACGTGCACGAGATGCCGGCATTGAGATTTTTGCCATCGGTGTGGGACGCGTGGACATGAACACTCTGAGGCAGATGGCCAGTGATCCTCTGGATGACCATGTGGACTATGTGGAGAGCTACAGCGTTATCGAGAAGCTCACCAAGAAGTTCCAGGAGGCCTTTTGTGGTAAGAGGGGGAGAAGGAAGAGATGAGAGAAGGATTAGAGCTGTACAGTAGGAGGTATAGATGCAGCAGCAAGAGAGAAGGATTCATAAGGGCTGGATGGGAGGAAAAATGGGCAGAGTGGTAAACATTATGTGCGCACCTTTATTCCTGTGGAGAGAGCTGTCTGCTGCTTCCCTATACTGAGGGTAAGGTGTCTGGACTGTCATCCTTTTCATTCCAATTTATTCTTCTCTCCCTTTTGTCCTCTGCTCGTCCTCGACAAGATTACAATGTATTCATTCAGTCCTTTAAACTCATTTAAAATTCCTCACAGCACGAGGGCATTAGGGTAGAAACAACCTTTTGGAACGAGATTTAGCACTGTTCTTCAGTCAACTCTCACATAACCGAGAGGCGAGACTGATCTATCTGTAATTACCGATCCATTAGTGCCAATCATTAAGCCTCTAATTAGTGATGCCCTTCGGCGCTCCCAGTCTGCGGCAGCTTCGACTGCTGTCTGCTTCTCACTTTGCGGCAGCCAGTCTCGCTTCACGTGCAGATTATCAGAGCAGCATGATCATAGTGTTGAGGAGGAGCCTGTGCATCACGTTAAAAAACCCTCCAGAAAACTGGATTTTATTAAGGCTGCTCCAATCTTTTCCTCCTGTTTGTTTTAAGGCTCCACTGGATTTTTGCATCATCTACATATATTCAGACCTGTCGAGGTCAACTGCAGGTCACAGTGGATCATTAAAAAAAATCGGTGCTAGAATTTCCCATTCTCAAACTGACATAGTTTCATTCCTCCCTCTAACCCTACCCGCCTGCCCCCTCTTTTGTATGTGTGTGTGTGTGTGTGTGTGTGTGTGTGCCTACCTCTGTGTGTGTGTGTTGTGCATGTAAGAAGACCCAGTGTCTGACCTATGTGCCACTGGGGATCATGACTGTGAGCAGGTATGCATCAGCACCCCAGGATCATACAAGTGTGCCTGCAGAGAAGGTTTTACCCTCATGGACAATGGTCGTAGCTGCAGTGGTGAGTGGGTGTTTGTCTCTGAAGGTATGTGTCCAAGTATGATAAATATACTATGACATTAACATGCCCTGTGTATGTGTTTTCGTTTTTCACATCACCAGCTTGCAGCAACTCCGCAACAGACGTTGTGTTTCTGATCGATGGCTCTAAGAGCGTGCGTCCTGAGAACTTTGAGCTGGTCAAGAAATGGATCAACCAGATCATCGACAAAATGGACGTCAGTGAAAGCAAGGCTCATGTCGGACTGGTGCAGTACTCCAGCACAGTCAAACCGGTATGAGTCAGTTTTTTCTTTTTTATATTAGAGTAAGCATTTTCATTCTCACCCTCATCATCATCCTGATTCTGCTCCACCACAGGAGTTTCCTTTGGGCCGCTACAACAACAAGAAGGACCTCAAAGAAGCTGTGAAAAAGATGGCCTACCTGGAGAGGGGAACCATGACAGGCCAGGCTCTCCATTATCTGGTAGACAACAGCTTCAGCCTTGGTCAGGGTGCCCGACCTGGAGTCACAAAGGTGGGCATCGTCTTCACCGATGGGCGCAGCCAGGACTACATCGGAGATGCTGCCAAAAAGGCCAAGGAAAACGGTTAGAGGGAGTGGGAAGGTTACGTCTAAAGCAGACTAAAAATATATACTTATGTAAATCAGATGAAGGAACGAGTGCGTTCATTGCAGGCTTTAAGATGTATGCTGTCGGAGTGGGCAATGCAGTTGAGGACGAGCTGAAAGAGATTGCCTCTGAGCCGACCGGAGAGCACTACTTCTACACCGCCGACTTCAAGGCCATGACCCACATTGCCAAGAAGCTACAGATTAATGTCTGTGAAGGTGAGAAGTTTAAAACAAGCACCGCTAGTTGTTATATTTCACAAATCACACAAATCTTTAACCTGTGCGCTCTTGGCTCCACAGATGACCCTTGTGAGTGCGACTCCCTTGTAAAGTTCCAAAAGAAAGTTGAAGCTGCCCTACAGGCACTAACAAAAAAACATATCCTTTATGATGAGTGACACTGTCTGAGAATATTATTTTGGGAGGGAGGGTGTTAAAGTTGTTGTCGCACTGTCTGATTTATTGACTGCCTTCACAGTTTCTCTCCTTGACAGAATCTTACTAGAGAGCATGTCGAAGAGGATCGCCTTGCTGGAGAACAAAATCGTCTAAGGACTCGTATCCCATTACTCGCCTGCACCCATGTACAAATACAAACACACACACACACACAAAATTTATTTCCTGTAAAATATTGAAGGCGCACCCCTCTCCATATAGGTGTGTGTGTGTATGTGTGTGTGATAATCCGGACCTTGACTCTCCTACCCCTCCAAACCACCTCTTGTTTTTCTACACTTCTGCTCTTGTCTCTTCTACCCTTGGGACACAAACCCTTGGTTACCACATGAACATGCCTCTGTGTGTGGGTTTGTGTGTGTATGTGCCCTGAAGGTCATCCTCCAAAGCCAGCCTGTGTGTTTGCTAATAAAAGTCTTCCCTCATAGGGAAACAGTGATGGTACGCTGAAGGGTTTTTCTTTGTTGCTGCCACAGTGTTGAAGTTCCTGAAACCCCAGAGAGAGTGTGTCTTGTCATGTCAAACGAAGCAGCACATCACCTTCACTTGTTTGTCTGTTTATATGTCACTGTCAGCTTTCCCTATTCCTTCATCTTCTTCCGTTTTTTTTTCTCCTATCATCCTCACAAAAGTTATCTTGCATTGTACATGATATATACAGGTAAATTAATATAAGATATATGTCTGATATTAAGGACACGCCATTGATTTCTTTTTATTTTCCTAAATAAAGGTGATTCAGGAAGTAAACATAAAATTGTGAAACCATTATATCCCACATTAGAATTACACATGCACATACAGACACAAAGAACTGTGCACATATAATTTATACAGTTTTAGTTACTTTAATATAAAAGATTGTGGAAAAAACCCAGAGGATCCACAATATGGTTTCCAGAGGACCAGAAGGACTGGGTTGATATTTCCAGCAGGTCTGCCACATATTAGCTCAGTGACCTGATTCAGCACACAGAAATTTTAGGTACTTCCCAGGTGGCAATGTCCAATACAAAGTCCGAGCTGTTTGCGGTTCTTGTATAGTTAAAGGATTACTGCAGTTATGAAGGTAACAGAATGACATCAGTTAATCTACTATCTAATTTCAGCAATTTTGATTAAATGATAAAAGTCATTACATTATCATCATGCATACTAACACTGACTGGTGTCTGTTTCACATTAAATATTCAACTTAAGCTTTTTTTATTTTTGTAATGTCAGTAATTTTATGACCTTGCTCAAGGCTTTGGTAATTGATGGGAAATTTGTAAGCTTACAGCTTGCATAATTACTAAACACAAAATACTATCCAGGTAAAAAGACTAACTGAGATCAATAATATCTTTTTCAAGAGAGATCTGGCCAAGATGGCAGCAGAAATTGCAGAAAAGTATAATATAAGAGTTCTATAAAGATACCATGTGTCCAAAAAGGACTGGAGTGATTACAGTGTAGAACACAGAATCGGTACAATAAAGCAGAGTCATAAGAATACTTGCAAAAGGTGATTTCTTTATTTTATATATAACCCCCTTCATGTATCCTCTTGACTACAGCTTGTTTATCAGTATAAGCAAAGGCATTAGAAATAAAATTTAAAAAACGAACACATGCTCACTTTGTAAAGAAGAGAGAAAACAGACACTTATGGATACACTGTTACTGTTATTAACATTTAAAGGGATATTGCCACCTGCTGTTTATCACAGGAAAGTTTCACATACGTCACGATGACGTTGCACGGGGGAAGCTCTCCAAGATCTGAGCGGAAGGAGCGTGGAAAACTCTACATTATTCCCGGTGCCTTACGCAAGATAGTTTTAAGTTTAACTCGGCATTATTTCCACGATGCTCAGTCCAAATAAAAATCAGCGGCTCGCGGTGTTTGCATTACCGGAAATCGTCACAGTTGCGGCTGAAAGAGTCTGCAGCATCTGCTAACAGCAGTGAGCTAGCTTAGCGAACTAACCGGCAGCCGGTGTTGACGGTCAGGAAGCCGGGTGGGAAAAAAGGAGGCGCTCTCTGAAGGTGGTTCGTCGGTGTTAATGATTTGCGAACCAGACGATTGCGCAGTAAAAATAAGAAGACCGGCGGCACATGCCTTGAGGTTGAAGAAGAGTGAAGAAGAATCAATGTTTTCAGCTAACGTTAAGGGTTAGCGTTAAGTTAATACTTTAAGCTAACTGCTGCTCGGTAACGACAGGCAGCTCTACCGAGGTGCTCCGGGACATGGCCAGTAATCCCGCGGCTACCTGCCAGGCTAATGGAGACAGCAAGCCGGGAGGAGTGCCCGCCGCTCGGCGTTTGTGTGGCCACCGGTCCGAGTCTGAATCGGATGCTGGACCGACTTCGAAGAGCTTAGCGCGACTGTGCAGCAGGGATGACGGGGAGCGGAGAGCGGCTCTGGAGGAGCTGAGCCAGGGGGTTCTTCAGTGTTTAGACCTGGACCGGCACGGCTCGGAGCGACTGAGTAAACAAACTCTTCTGCATCTGCTTCGGCTGTCCAGGTCGTGTCCGCTGCAGGAAGTACGGGAGAGAGCCGTCGAGCTCCTGCGGACCGCACAGGTAATGCATTCACAATTCACCGACAAGCTTCCCCCCTCTTCTCTGAGCTTTGCAGACCGCATTAAAACAGAGAGCTGGGGAAAATCTTATTCCAATAGCGCTCGGGCACGTTATCTACCATTAAAGGAGTTTTAGGTACTCTCAGGAGGACTGCTTTTGCTTTGCATGATGACGTTATAAGGTTAGGTAAGGGCAGGTTTACCTCACTCATCAGCAGTTGGTCATTTTTATTGCTACCGGACTGCTGCTGGTTTCATCAGACTATAGGTGATGCAAGACTGCAGCGGTGTGCACAAACAACCGGGCCGACACGCCCCCTCCCGGTGCCTGAAAAACACACCACCAGCAGACACACCCCTGACTGCTTTCACGGCCCAGTGTAGATTCTAGAAATAAAAAGGCAGGCTGCTTTAGACGCCTTTCATTTGTGTTTGTGTTGAGAATAACAAACAGGGCAACGTTTAGCGTCCGAGCTTCCGATGTCGGTGAGTTTTATCGCGTGTTTTAGTTAAACGTGGAAGTTTGAAGCGTGCTAGTTACGAAACGGGTGTCCTGTTACGGTGAAAATAAGGTCTAGGCAAGCTAAAGGAGGGCTGAGGCGTTGTTAAGCGGAACATATTTCATATAAGCATGTCAGAGATTTGGATTAATTTTAAATATTTACAATGTTAAACTTTTTGTGCATGGAGTGATGCATGGAAAAAGTCTGAAAAGGTGTTTTTCGCGTGCGAGTCACGGGGATGAACTGCGTTTGAGGTTGATTTGCGTAGACAAAATGAATCCTTTAGGGTTGATTGGAATCTTGACTGAAATTTGAATAAACCAGAGAAATAATCAAGTACAAACTGATTGATAATTACGTGTTGTTTGTGTCTTCTGTTGTTACTAGGAGCAAAGAGTCGAGGTACCTCGGGCTCTGGCCTCAGGTCCAAGTGCCTTTATCCCTGCAAAAGAGGTGTGTATGCAACTTAATTAAAAAAGAGTATGTTTCCGGAATACTGAAAGTATGTTTTGATATTTCCATTGATTGTGGGTCAGACGTGCACCCTCTCAAGATGCCAGATTGTTTTTTCCCCCCCCCACAGGTTGATGTCAGAGTTGCACACAGCTGGCCCTCATGTCTAATCCTGTGATTTTACAGGGCTTGTTTCAGGCTGCTAACATAATGAACACTAAATATAACAGCTGTTACTTTGAACTAAATCTTTTCTTATGAATGTAATTGAAATAAAAAAAAAAGTGCTAAACTTAAAAATATTTGAATCTGCATTGGCCTAGTCTTTATTTATATATATATATATATATATATATATATATACACGCACCTTTTTTCACAGG
>VUQG01002170.1:0-16384 GCA_015106755.1 Etia nguti
CAGGTGTGAGTGGGCTCTATGTAGGAGGTACAGGATGGCATCCTCCACTCCGACATCCGCCTTGTATGCGAACTGTAGTGGGTCCTGGGCATGTCGTACCTGTGGTCGGAGGAGGTTGAGAAGGAGCCGCTCTAGAATCTTCATAAGATGTGACGTCAGTGCCACCGGTCGGAAGTCATTCAGCTCATTGGGCCGGTTCCTTTTGGGGACCGGGACGATGCAGGATGTCTTCCATAGGGCGGGCACTCTCCCCAGTCGTAGACTGAGATTGAAGACTCGTTGTAGCGGCTCCCCAAGTTCAGCAGCACACGCCTTTAGCATCCTAGGACACACCTTGTCTGGGCCTGCTGCCTTCCTGGGGCGAAGCTTCCTCAGTTGTCTCCTGACCTGATCCACTGTGACACTGGGAGATGATTGGAAGGAGAGGGGGGGAAGATGTCCTGCTGTTGAGAGAGGGGTTGGAGGAGGGGGATGTCATAGTGTCAGGGAGGGGGGGAAGCGAGGGAGGTAGGAGAGTAGGGAGAGGGCTCTGTAGTAAAGGTGAAGGTGAGGGTGAGGGTGGGGGGGTTGTGGGCTGGTCAAACCTGTTGAAGAAGTTGTTGAGTTCGTTTGCCCATCTAACTTCATGGGTCACTGTTTGCTGTTATTGAAGAATTTTCTAAGCTATGGTATGTGTCAATGCCTAACTGCAAGTTGACTCTCCTTCAGGATAATATTGAAGCTAAAAGTGAACTGGTGTAAAATGACCTGTTTACAAAACTGTGTTTTAGAGTCACCTAATAGCCCAGGGTTAAAGCATACATAAGGCAACAATAGGGACACATGAATGTTGTGGTAATTTCGGGTTTTTGATGATTTCTTTGAACTGTTCTTTTTCCGGGGTGGAATGAATGTACAGCATACATCTTTAATGACTTTAAAAAGAACAGGAATTTGACACACATTAAATTTATAAGGAGTTTTAATTTGCACAGGGTCAAAAGTTTACATATATGCCCACTAATATTTGGTTGTGTCCCATCTCGTCCAGATGCTTTAGCTATCTGGCCCAGCGTCCTCCATTTTTGCTTTGAGGCAACAGTGATGCTCAAAGCTTTTTCTATCCAACATTCATACCCATCCAGACTCTGATGAACACATCGGGAGTAACTCAATTTGAGTATCTTGGATGCACACTGGAGCAGCCAGGGATTGAACCTTTGAATTTTGTAGGTGACCTGCTTTTCCTTCTGAGCCGCAGCCACCATCAGCAAATATAATAGCTTAACTTTTGGCTTGATATTTGACCATTATTCTTGGCAGAAATAAGCCCAAAATTACAATGACATTTGTGTTCATGATGTCTGCATGTAAATTTTAGACCTTTTATGAGGTGATTATACTGTACATTCCCATAGTTTCAGCTTGTTGTTGCCAAAGAGTGTTGTTACAGAAAAAAATAATTGAGCATTGAGGTATAAGTCGACATATTTTAACATAGTTTTCAATGACATTGATTTGGCAGTAAATCCTGTAGTTCTGTAAGGGTAAAGAGTATTTGTAGTTGTGTTTATGTGGAAAAGAGTCTCCTAATTATGACCAATTATTTAATTGTGACAAACCTGAATGTGATATCTCATCAAGGTTTCTTAATGATGCAGACTGCTTGCACAGCAAGTGACATAACACACAAACAACTCGCTTTGAGAGTGGAGTGAATATTGATTAGATTCGATTTTCATCTGGTTCTGCTTATAAGTCACATTCTTTATTGATTATTCTTCTGATTCTTCCAGTTTTCCGCGTTAAAAGAAAGTAGGCCTACTTGAGCTTTCAGCGTAATTTCACCTTTTCCTTAATCATCTCTGAGTCTGAACACAGTGTGGAGACAGCGGGTAGAGGCTTGGATGTGACTCGTGTGAAAAAGTTCCACTGCTATGAGTTCAGAGTTCAGTTGCTTTGCTCTGTGGTTAACAATTGTAGCTAAAAAACCTCTTAAAGGTACAAAATTCCAGCAAAAGGTCAGTTTAGGTCTGTAATAATGAAACAACAACCATGTGGTAATAATGACAGAGTTCACAGCCAACCTCAGCTGGAGAAAGCTGTTACCGTTTGGGAAAACTTTGAATTTTGGTTAGAAGAATTCTGGATTGTAGAAGCGTAATTATGCTGACTGCATAATGAATAAGGTAGTGGGAATTTGATTTGCTCAATTTAATACTGAGAACTGTTACTCCATTTTCTCACAGAGCCCGCAATCGGGGTTTTGAAATCCTACTAAATTCCTAATAAAATAACTGATTTGTTATGTGTGTACGTATAAACGTCTTTGATCAGATTTATTTATGTTAAAATACATCTACCTCTACAAGAAGTTATGTCTCGGGTTGCCGTCTTATGGATCTTGTAAAGTATTAGAATAGTCTAAGCATGTGTGTTTTTGTTTGTTTATTTATTTTAAAACGTCAAAGTTTTTTGTTTTTGTTTTTTTTGGCAAGTTTTCAAGGTTTTAATCACAGCAAGTACAGCCGTGCTTCTCTCTCAGGGCATAAAGTATTACAAGATCATAACTTCTTCACTTAAGCATATTAAACTTTATTAGGGTGTTTTGGCTTGCTGTTTCTTACTAAACCAATGTGTCCAATAGTGGCTTAAATCTTAATATCGCCTCAACTCTCAGTTTAAAGGAGGACTGACTACAGCTGATCGACTGCCAAGTCTCTCTCTAAATGTTGACATGACTGTCAGACACTGTCCAGCATCCGCAGAACATTCTCAGAAGGTTGTCAAGTAAACATTTTTTTTTTGTCCATTATTAAACAGAAAACAGTGGAGAGTTGACAGGAAATTAAAGGATAGGAATATAAAACAAAAGCTTAGTGTTCCCAATTACATAGTCCGTCTCAAACCACCAGGACACAGTGGATTTTTCTTGGTCAAATTACAAGAATAAGACCAGAAGTGCTCACGAACCATTAAATCACTTAGAATTGGTGCCATAACATCTAGGCTTTTGTGAGGTGATTTACACCCTACAGTTGAACTTTTTTTCTTTCTGACTTCATAGTAATATCATACAAACAACTTTTGAATGTGACCTGTGTGCAGTACATACAGCTAATCCTAAACCTCTTTGCATATGACAATTTTTCATTTTCACACATGCTCATCGTACATGCTGTTAGATTGTAATAAAATGAGTTGAAGTTAATGTGCTTGTGAGCAGGTTAGGTTTGAAGCATAAGTTGCCATGACAGAGTCTAAACCTCAGAAAACTACAGGTTACACCTTAGGTTACCTCTCAGAATTGACATCATAACTATTTTACAAGCCTCAGCTTTTATGATAACAGTACATAATGATAACCTCCAATTTCAAACACCCTGCCTGTTGTGTGTTCAAATTATTGGGCTTAGTGGATTAAAGACTTTAATGACAACAGCTTGTTGAGATCAGCTAAACCAAAAAAACATCTTCTGCTTTTCGTCTTTCTGGTTTATATTACTGCCCCTGTCTGCAGCTCGTGTGGCCTCCCACAGCAGAGCTCATGTTGTTCTCCACAGGAAACTTGTACTGTTTTGACATGTGCCAACTGGCAGTGAGCAGTTGTATAAATGAGGAGACAAGAGGGGATTTGCTGTATTCGTTCATTTCTTTTTGTATGTATTTTTTTTTCTGCTCCAGCTTCCTGTTCTGCTTATGTTTTGGAGTTTTGCTGGATGAAGGATTATTAATTGTCTCACTGGTGTCACTGGTGTCATGCTGGTACTGACAGGGTGGAATTGGTGGCATCTCGGCAGCAGTTGGTGACGTCCCCTTCAGGCCAGGGGGCGTTTTCTGTTGATCATCTAACTAACAGTACTTCCCAGTACCACAGTGACTCGTCAGCAGTCTTTAGCCTGTCATCAGACAATAACTAATTACATCATTTAGGCAAACTGGCTGCTCTCCGGACACAGTCTCCCTCCACAAAGCCAGTGACTTCATGGCAACCGAGGTACGTTTGCCAGGCGACCACATGTAGGCCAGAAAGAAAGGAGACAATATGCTGGGTGTGTACTAGAATGGTACACAGTGTCACAGAAGTACTTCAGATCAGAGTGCATGTAAATCTAAACAAACTGTGGTCACTGATCTTCACGCTGTCGAGTGTCAGTTGAGTGTTTGAACCTCAGTGTAATGCTCATTTCTCTTACAAGTAATTGTGTAAATTGATTGCACTTAATTAAATCTGTCTGTCTACTAAGAGACCAGAACATGAACATGACCAGAACGTAAAAGTCCTCATACTATATTTTGTACTCAGTTAGTTTCCTTTGGAACTACGTGCTCCCTTCAGAGGCCTGTTTATCTTTTATTTAAGGATTTTAAAATGTCCACAAATCCTTTTGAATAAGTTGTTCCTTTGTGATGTTTTTTTATTGGCTCCTTGGAGATGGTTATTCCACGTGCAGCCTATGTAAGAAAGTCACACTATTGAATTCTACCTTTTTATAATTCACTTTGACAGATTACTGTGCTTGCAAGTGTGTTTGTGTTTATGCCTGTGCAACTGGATAAATGGATAGGGACAAGGGATTACTGTAGAGCTCATTCACTCTGATCAGCCGACTCTGTAGTCAGACAAGAAAAGCCATGTCTTTACTTATGCTGGAGAAAATATAAGTTGGTCTCTTATTCCAATAGCTACTCTAGCTTATGGAAGTATATTAGAATTGATAACCAGTGTAATGTACAACAGCTGTGGCTCAGGAGTGGATTAGATTGTTCATTAATCAGAAGCCTGGTGGTTTAATCCCTGGCTCGACTGTTTTACATGTCGAAGTGTCCTTGACCAGGAGACTGCATACCCGGTACATCCGCTGGTTTATTTGATCAATAAAGTCCACAGAATAATGGACTTAATGGTGTGAATATATGTGTGAACAGTGAAATGTGGCTTGCACTGTTAGTGTTTTGATAAGTTAAAAAGAAAGGACTGTATAAATACCAGCCATTTGCTCTAGGGTCTTATTGGGAGCTCTCCTGGAAGATGTTTTCCATGAAGAAATTCCCTTCATGCCTTAACATGTATTAAATGTAACTCTACCTCTTTTCCTGATTTTTAGCATGGACAGATCAATGAATATGCAAAGTTGTCCCTGCACGACCCCTCCGTCTTCACTAGTCCACCCCCGCTATCATTGTGCTTCTGCGAGCCCCACTCACAAGATTTTGCTACATGGTGGGAGACAGGATTAGTCCAAACCAACCTGTTTTGCAAAAGAAGAAAATCCAGTGCTTAAGAGCCAGAAAAAGAGAGGAAAAAGTCACAAAACATATCAAATAAAGCCGCATGGGACCAAGCGCACTGGACATTTTTGTCAATGCACCAAATATACAAGTTCTTCAACCTCTAGAAAGCAAGCAGGCAAAAGGAGGAAAAAAAAAAGAAGCTGGGTCTTAGCATCCATCCACTAGTTCCCATAGTTAGCCGCATATGCTAGTCGCACCATAGAGATACAGCAGCACAGAAGTTTGAGACACATTTTTAAAAGGTATGAAGTTAAAAAACAAGTCTGTGTGTTATCAGCAGACTTTCCAACTGCCCGCTGAGCACTTGTGGGAACTATTTAAAGACTACATGACCCATATGATGACCCTGAATTGCAAACCCCCACTGACAGGACTCTGACTTACTCAAGGGCTGTGGGTGCACCATGGTACAATGCACTATTGCCTCACAGAAAGAAGGTTCTGGGTTCTAATCCCGAGCCTGAGCTGAGTCGGTAGATGCTACCTTTCTGTGTGTAGTTTGCAAGTTCTCCTTGTACCTGTGTAGATGCATGTTAGGTTAACTGGTGATTCTAAATTGGCTTTAGATGTAAATATAAGCATGAATAGTTGTCTGTCTTGTCAGCCATGACAGGCTGGTGACATGGCCCATGAAGAACCCACGTCTCACCCTATGACACCCGGGAGGTGTTAGCTTACCAAGAATTCTCTCTTAACTGGCAGTGTTGCCACTTAATTTAACCAATGGATTATTAATGCAGTGTGTCAGCTACCAGCTCAGTTCAGTAATTTGATCTGTCTGACAACGCTTGTTAGAAAATCAGCGAACCAGAACTCCATGATCACACTCTTATTCACGATTGAAGTTTTGCAGCTTGTTTTTGTTCGTTTTTTTTTTTTTAATTGTTTTTTCACGCAGATTTATTTGTTGCACTTTGGCAGCATTTTGTCACTTATAGATTCAGAAAGCCGTTTTATTTTCTGCCCTGTGTAAGGAGGGGCTCAAATAACAAACACACACAGACACCACAGCACATATCTTTTATGCCAGAGAGATTGCAGCTTTTTGGCTTTGTAGATGTTCCCCTAAGTAGAGAACATACTGAACACCAGTGTTTTAGTGCATTTTAATTTGTTTATACTCAACAACTAATTTGTTTTGCGAAAATTGGTTAATATTTTGACCTGAATGTGGTAAAGACATAGTAATACTTTCCCTAATTGGTGATTTAATTTTGTGGGAGTAGATTGAAAGAGTAGAGAACAGACACAAAGTAAGCAACAAGTCTCTCGCACAACACAGGGCTGTAATCTGACTTTGTTCAACCTTTTTATGCAATAGAGATGGTGAGAAATTCTCACGTCTTGGCAAACCCTGGGAACATCTGTATTCACTATGTTGACGTGAATGTGACATGTTTTAATTTGGGTTTCTGTTGGAGCTCGGCCTTTTCGAATGTTCTCCGACAGCACATGTGAAGTTGAGGTCAACGACAAAAATGTTAAGTTCTCTGTTATCAAACATAACACAGCCGTGAGGCCAGAAATAACAAAGATTAGATACAGCACACTTAATGTTCTAGGACCTCTGTCTGACATGTTTGACCTTGGCCTTCATATCATAGTAGCAGTAATAGAACAGGTTTCCTTCAGTTTCTTTTTTCCACTTATCTTTAATTATATATTTCTCACACTGTTTTTCCCTGTAAGTTCAGTAACACAACACCACCTAACTTGCCTATGAGCCATCTTGCCATGCAACTGTGACACACAGGCTATCAGGAAAAAGTCACTGATTTGCTTCAGGGTGACGCCACAGTGGAGTAGCTTCTTCGGTGGTTTGTAATTACATGGTGTTTTCAGACTTGCATGGAAGTGTTATTAATGCATTACGCACATGTTTCCTCTGTCCAAACAGGCTCTGCAATGGCAACAATGAAAATCTGTTTGTTGGAGATGTGTGTGAGCTCTCCACCACAAAGAGGAAAAAGGACTTCTACAACAATAACACTAAATCCCAGTGTGAGTTTCAGCTGCACATAATCACTGTTTTGGCTCGGAACTTTTTGTGGCATGAAAATTAAAAGCAATGTGTACAAAAGTGCAAAAGTCAGTGAGACAGAAATAAAACTCTCGGGGATTTGGGTTGAGGTTGTGCTGCAAATGTTGTCTTTTTCAACAATTTGTCCTCCATCTCCAGATGCAGTGCATCCATTATAATATTAATAAGCACATCAATAGCTCTTGTGCACCTTTTGAGGTTGTCTAGTTTACCTTATCTAAGTACTTTGCCTACATTTATTTGAAAGAAATACTTAGTCTATGCTTTCTGTAGCTAAGATTTACATAGAAAATCTGAAGTGAAGTAACTTTTTATACTTTTAATAATAATTTGTCCTCAAATGATCTTGAAAGGTTTGGTGACTATCTGCAGTTCTTCTAGAGAGCACAAATTGATCGTATCGTATCATTATCCTACAGTATCAGTAAGACTTGTAATGTAATCCATACAGTAATTGATACAGAAACCCTTAAACAATTTCAGCCTTTGGAAATGTTATAATGTTCACTGTTGACTCAAACTGTTGCAAAAAAAATAAAAAAAATAAATACATTTTTAAAAAGTCAGAGGTTTCAGGTGAAATATCTGGTCCCCCTCTACTTCACACATGGAGGGGGATTCATTAAAATATGTAAAATCCAGTGATGCTCAACTGTAAGAAAACTTCCATTAAAGTGTTTGTTTTTCCCCTTTTTAGTTGTTTTCACAGATAAATGGATCTACGTTCAGAAAGGCAGCACAAAAGAAGTGAGTACTGAGGCTTTTCACACAAAGGAGCGATTGTCTTTTAATAGAAAATACACATCAGTCAGTTCTTTAATTAACAGAGCTTGTGTGTACGTGTTTTTTCTGATGTGT
Organism: Etia nguti; assembly: GCA_015106755.1. NCBI lineage: Eukaryota > Metazoa > Chordata > Actinopteri > Cichliformes > Cichlidae > Etia > Etia nguti. The sequence goes on from VUQG01002170.1 coordinate 8,174, forward strand.
ACCTACAGCGACATGGATACTGCACACTTGGCGAAGCTCTCAACCGGCTAGACTTTTCCAGCGCTATTCAGGACTTGAGAAGATTTAATTACGTTGCAAAAGTGAGCAGTGATGCTCGTACACGATGTTAAAGAAACCTTTTAATTGTATAACTTGTATAGCGCATCTTAAGCTCCTCCTTTTTTTTCTGTCACCCACAGCTTTTTCAGCTAATAGCCAGATCACAGCTGACGTCTTTAAGTGGAGCTGCCCAGAAAAACTATTTCAATATCTTGGAGAAGATTGTACGAAAGGGTGAGAAGACCTGACGAGGGGTGTCCGGGGAATAAATTGCACAGACAGACTCTTTATTTTCATTATTACTTTTGGTGTCAGTGGCTTTCAATGTCTCTCTAAACTCTAATTTAGTTTTTTGGGGGGTGTTTTGTGTTGGGAAAAGTAGCTTTTTATGTCAATAGATTTTTTGTGTGTGTGAATGTGAAGCCTTTGAGCAATCAGAACATGCTTTCTCTCATCCTGCTGTTCAGTCATTGAAGTCTCATGTTTAACCGCAAAACCAATAGGGCTAGCATGCTCCATCATTACAGGGTTACAAAGGACAGACCAGGACTGTATTATTTATTTATTTATTTTTTTCTTTTTTCATCCTTCAGTGGTGTGTATATTTCTGGTAAACACATTTTAGTTCTTTTGCAAACTTGAAGCTTTTTTTTTTTGTAAAAAGAAATATTAGTTTTCCATTTGTCTCTTTGTTATGTATATTGGGTGGTTTAAGGCAGGAGCTCGCTCAACAAAAAAAAAGATTTGTTATGATCCTTAAAAAAAAAAAAACATTTCCCCAATAGCCCCGGTGGTTTTCTTCATGTTTCTCTTTTGCTTGTATTTTTTTTTTCCAGTTCTGGAGGACCACTATAACCCACGCCTCGTCAAAGAGCTTCTGCAAGACCTGAGCTCCACCCTGCACAGTCTGACCATCCATGGCAGGTGTGTCCTCGTGGGAAACGTCAACATCTGGTTGTGCCGTCTGGAAACCATTGTTAAATGGCAGCAGGAGCTGAACAACCTGCAGATCCCCAAGGTAGAAAGAAAATCTGCGTTGCGTGCATGTTCGTCAGAGCGTCTTAGGCGAGGATATACATGATAATTACTGGGTTACTCTACTATATAAGGTGTGATCGAGCCGTTCTGAGATCCACCTTTGAAAATAGTAGTCCATAAAAATAGCAATTACCTGATTTTAACTTTGTGCACCTTTTAAACGTTTTTTTCCACGTGGCTGCTATTCTTAGAACTTTCAGTTAGAGTCCCATTGTGTCCCCAAGTACTTCTCCTGCAAAACAGCGTTCCTTCAACTTGATTTTCATCATCAGAAAGCCAACCAGGTGGTGAGCCAAGACTTTCTGTGTAGACAAGAAATTTGGAGCCAGCATCAAATGGCACACTCCACAGCTCAGATCAATCCCTCTAAATACCATCTCTCAGTCGAGTCAGTAGTTTACAGTAGAAGTCCACCCTGACATCATTCTTTTAATAGCTGTTGGAAAAGAAATCACAAGCCATTTTCCTCTTCTCGCTACTCACCCGACGTGCTGCCTTTGGGTGTAAACTGTGCACTCTTCACACGAAATTTGGGTCACTTGGAAACAGAAGTTAATGGTTGCTCTTGGTACACGTTTGTCATTTTTATTGAAATCACAGAGCGCACAGAGTAGGTGGACTTCAGAACTTCCAGGTAGCAATCTAAAATAGCAGCCATGCTGGAAATCTGTCTGCACTGCCTTGTAAGCGTGCTGTTTAAAATATGAAGTAGGTTAAAAATCTGCCTTTTTATTAACAGTGCTATACATGTAACTCCATTTGTACCTGCTTATGAATAATGACTTATTGACAAACTAGTGTAATTTACAAGCTGAATTTAATGAGGCAGACATCTGAAATACAGAAGTGTTGTTAGTCCACTATTTATTTTTGGTGATTCTTGTTTCCTCAGCAAATGTGCACTGGCATGTCATTCAGTGATTTGCCCCTACACATGCAAAACAAGATCCTCTATAAGTTCTCTGATGCCTGTGACATCATTAACTTGGGACAGGCCACACCAACATTGCACATCCTAAGTGAGAACAACACACTGTGGAAGAAACTCTGCCACTTTCACTTTTCAGACAGACCGGTGAGTATAAGACTTAATCATTTGAGTCTGAATCTAACATTTTATTACTTTTAGTGTCTCATATATATATATATATATATATATATATATAATTGTTGTTTTGTTTTAAGTTTTTTTTAAAAGATATACTTAGAAAGTACAGTGGTAACTTGTAGTCGAGTGTTGTAAAACTGGATTGCTTCAGAACTAGAAGTAGAGCCCATGTTAACCACTAGAGGGCAGAGTTGCCACAATTTATTCACAGCTCGCAAATGAGCTTATCCTCTAGCTCTTACACACACACACACACACACCCAAGCACACTACCTTAGACCTTTCGCACTCTTTCAGGATTGATGTTGATGAGAAATTGTTCTTGATTATATCTAAATACACGCTGTTCTTGTTTTAATTGCATCTATCCCCAGAGTGTTTTAAATAGCTGGTAAAAGTTTTTTTTTCCATCCATTGTGTCTTTGTGTGTGTGTTTTTGTATCCACTGCATTTTTGCAGTTCTGCAGGACTTTAGCCATAACCAAGAATGACAATGTGGACTGGAAGCTGATGTATTTCACCTTGCAGAAACACTACCCCATGAAGGAGCAGTACGGCGACACATTACACTTCTGCAAACACTGTAGCATCCTCTTCTGGAAGGTAAACAAGACAGTGCAGCATCAACAGTCTGAGCAGGTTTCCTTATATCGATTTATTGATTTTGGTGGGATATTTGTTATAGTAACCGTGAATTTATATTTTAGAATATGATGTAATGATTTCTTATCTGGATCTCAAAAGAATAGTGGCTACCTTTCAAATGCCTAATGGGGATCCAGATAATCAAAACTTCTAGGCACATATGTAATGAATAAAATCTAACATGACTTGGAGTCACATAATAGTAATATGACTATTATATTCTAAAATTAGTTCACCAGACTGCCATTCTGAAATAACCTAACAGGTTTAGTCCAAGTTTAACTGCTTAACTTAGCTTTTGCTTGTATCCCCTTTCAGCAATGTGTTTACCCCTGAGTAACTACTCTAAATTAAACCTGGACTGCTTAATGCTACAGATACACAAAAACAGTGGCCTTTAACAACTGCACGACCAAAATTATTGCTGTCATGTCCAGCGAAGTTGAAGACGGGGACTAGATGTGCAACCACATTTTAAACCAACTTGTATCGAGGCGATGATAAAATGGCAATAAGATGGAGTTAGTCTGCTAACAGTTTTCTGCTTTTGATAATGTGTCAACTGATAAGTTGATGAAAATCTCAAATCTGTTATTGCTACATACACAGAAATTAAAACAGAAATTCTCATTAAGTGCTTACATTCAGAGTCCAGAAAGAAGCTCATAGATTTGAAACAGAAATTCAGAAATTCCCCCACAAATAGTGACAAAGTTTCTGCAGGATGGCAATTTAACTGCAAAGTGTAATATAGGTACTCGGCGACCTTGGTTTTATATAGAAAGATAGCCAGAATACAAACAAACCCTTTTAAAATGAAATGCATCGACTCAGATTTATGCCAACATGTTGGTCATCTGCCTACAACAACAGTTATTTGCAAACCTTTGCCAGTGTGTGTGAGGGTGGTTGCAGTCAGTCTGAGTCAGAATAGTTTGGACACAGATTGCCTCCCATGAGGCAGCCGGTGCACTTGAGGATGTCGCACACTTAACCAACTGGTTGGCCAGAGGTTATCTTATTTTAAAAAATTTGTCTCCTATGGCAAAGAGACAGAAAAGTCTTTACAGAAGTTTGATACAAAGGAAAAATCTCAAACACCGTGAAGTCATATCTTTATATATTGAATAGTTTACCTTTTCCTGGTATTGCTTTTGTATTTTTAACTTTAATTATTTAATATTCAGTTTACTCTAAATTCTTAAAGCCAGCAATAAAAACATATGTTGAATCAAACAAATAACGCATGAGCACCACCTGTAGTCCCGATCCTTGTGGTTCACCATTACAATAACTTACATTACAATAATAAAAAATAGCTGACTGGTTTGCTTTCAGCAACACAGAAAATCTGATCTTTTAACTAACTTTAAGACAGAGATCATGTTTTGCCAAGATCAGGGAACTTCTAGAGATACAGAAACTGAACAGTGCAGCACTTTCATTAAAAATATTAGTATTCCTATACATTCAGTTTCTTCTGTTTGTTTCTTTATTTACTTCCCACAAACTCGCTATTATCCTTTCCTGGGTACCTAAATTATTTAACCTCTGCCTTCTCTGCATCCTTCTCCTTGCTTGGCACCTATTCTTCCTGCCTCTTCTCCTGGTTCCCCTTGTCCCTGATACCTTAAGGATTGCCATCTGGCTTTGTTATTGAAGGTACTTTATGTCCCATAATGCTTTTCTATTTCTTCGATTGCCATCTTGTGTCATTTCCCCGATGATTGCCCCGATGGTCCGATTTCATTTCCTTGTGCTGAGTTTTGTCTTTTGCTGTCCTGTCATCGTGTTTTGCCAGCAGTGTTTAGTAAACACTGACATTCTTTCCGCTGACTTCTCCTCTAACTCACTCCAGTTAAAATAGATTAATTTTTTTCCCTGAATGTCAGCTGTCACTTTGTCCAACATAAATATTTGGACACTTCCATGTGCTATCATCCAGAACTTGCTTACCACATTTCTTTGTAAAATCCTTCCTAAGTTCTGTTTTAGTTTTCACAAGCTTATCTACCAAGTGTCACATCACTTTTTATCTTTTATATGCACTTAAATAGGCCATGTGTTTGTACCACGAGTAAACAGTGACACATGGCCCTGAGAACTTTTAATTAAAGCTGCCATAACCGGTGCTGTTATGTTCACAGTTTATGACATAATTACTAAATCACCCTTATGTAAGAGCTAGCTTCTGTGCTGTAATCAGTTTTAATTCTACACTAAGTAAATGCTAGAATCATGATTGCGCCAACTCTGAGGTTTCCCAGTCTGCCTTCGTTCTAATGATTAAGCTGTTGACTTCTTTCCAGGACTTTGGCCACCCGTGCACAGCCAACGATCCAGACAGCTGCCTGATGCCCATCTCTCCGCAGCACTTTATCGACCTATTCAAGTTTTGAACCCTCCGTGCTGTTTTTCACCTGAAGAGTCCGTTTAGCGTCACTCCCACACCAAGAGGTGTGTACAAGAACTTGATGTCTTTAACCCAAATACAAAGGGCTTCAAAGAAAATGTTTTCTTTATTTCTTTTACGCCTTTACTTCCTTACGCACAATTATTTACGTAAATTAAGGAAAAATTAAATGGGTAGATTTCTCAGAATGTTGATAGAAGGTGAAATATAAACGAGGCTGTCTCCTTTGGGACAAATGTTTGTCTTTTAAGACAAGAAAGGTTGCTCCTTACACAGGGAATAAAATATGATGTAAATGCAATATGAATATTTTGAAAGGAATTATATGTAGAGCAAGTCTTAGCATGTTTATGTTAAGTACAGAGCCCCCTAAAGATCATGACTGGAGTTCTTTTCAGGACTACTTTTTTTTTTTTTTTACAATTTGTGTAGTTTTACCTGTGTGCATCACTAAGGTGGAATTTAAATCAAACAATCGAGATATGACTTTCAGTTTTAAGGGGTTTTAAAAATGCTGTAAACCTTAATTGGACACAGCTTCTTTGTGTAAATTGATAGTCACCCAAAGAATACTGTAAAAGTAAACAAAGAAGAGTTTCTCAAGGCAAGGAAATGGGATATTCTTCAGTGGGCAAGTCAGTCACCTGATCTCAACCCATCAGAGCATGCTTTACAGTTATTAAATGCAAAACAGATTGCAGAGACCCACAAACAAGAAGCCATTGAAGGTGGCTGCAGTAAAGGCCTGAGAGAGCATGTCAAGGGAAAAAAAACTCAAAGGATTTTCATCCAAGTATTAAAAATGATCCTCATACCTGAAATTATGTTAACTTTGTCAGGTTGTTTTTAACCCTCTGAATTTGAGGAATTTTGTATAAAAATGGCCGTAATCCCCAAACAGTTAAGGCCAAATCTTTGTAAAAGTGCTTAAATTAAAGCTGAAAATCTGCACAAATTGTGAACCTAACTGTAGACATGTATTTTTACTTATTTTTTTAAATCACAAAGATACATTTCTAACAAACCATAAAATAGTCACACTGATGTGAACTTCCTTTCCCCTCACAAGCAGGAAAATAAAAGGATATGATTGCATCATTACATAAAGTGATCTACCACCATAATAAGATTTGTGTTCTGTCAACACCAAAAGCAGTCTGCCCTGCATTCCCTGCGATCACATGCGTCAGTCCAGTTCAGTGACTCTTTAAAACTGATCAGAAAAAGATCTTCTCTGAACTGGTTGGAAGCATTTCTTCTTCCATTAGCTGTGGCTGCATCTTTAGTTATTGTTATTGCACCAGGCCTGTCATAATAGCACTTCACAATATTGGTATTATTGCACTACTACTATCTGCTCTATAGGCACACTATATATATTAAAATATTTGAGATGCATTTGACTTTTGTAGCAATAATGCTATCGGTCAAATTCAGTTCTAACTTCTTTTTTTTTTGTGTGTGCTGTTTTTTTTGTTTGTTTTTTATAATATATTAAACTCAGTTACCATAACTGTACAAAAAGTTACGCCACAGTTATTGCCTTTACAGAGTTATTGTAGTGTTTCAGTCTGTGGTGCTATGGATGTCCAGCTGTAGCAGGCCTGGTACTTTTGGTATTTGTGGTGCTTCTGATATATGTATCAGCAACATGCAGTAGCATCAACACATTCCTGACCCAGTGCAAGTTTTACTCCCATTAAAAGCAACCATGTTCCAGCCATTATTGCTGCAGTGAAGACATGGTCGCTGCTAGAGTGACTGACAGCTGTCTGCAGTCATTTTCAGAGATCCAGTCTGTTTCTTTTGTATGATACAGCTCAGCCTTAAATTCATCAGCCAGATAAAATGGAAAGGTTATTGCGAGGTAAATGTAGCCTGGCAAAATATTCTGTTGAGTGATCTTTAGGGGGCTCAGTATGTAAGTAATGGCAATGTGGAGAAAAAAAAAAAAGATTAACATTTATAGTGTGGCAGAAAAAGATGACTTGTGTTAATTTTTTATTTAATGGGGTTCAACAGCTTGTTTTGTTTCATTTTGGTGGCATTGTCGTGCAATAACTGCATGCCATGTTTGCGTCTCCATTATGTTGTCCTCTGTGAATACCTGCCGTGCTATGTGTACATCAAAAGCGTCAATGCGAAACACACACACACAAACATACACACACACACACACACAAAAAAAAAGGTAAAACCCCATCAGCTGATCAAGTTGTTCTACTTTTGTCAGAACTGTCATGTGACAGGTAAATTGTAAAGCATAATTTATGAAAAAAAGAACATTTTGTATCCTTCTTCCAACTTTTGTAATCTCCCTCTACTGTTCCGATACTCTTGATGGTACTGTCATGATTTTTCTGGGACAGGAAGTAGCTATTCAGTAATAAATATTTCTAAAAACCTGGTTGTACTCTGTTATAGCTTGATTGATGAAACTCAAGTTTCTGAAGCGATTGTAATCAAGTTAAAAAGGAGACTGGAAAACAAAATGTGATCTTTCACATCTTGTTTTCCAATTTGTAAGGGTTAGATTATGTTTAATTATTAACAGAACAGTGTGTGTGTGTGTGTGTGTGTGTGTGTGTCTCTCTCTCTCTCTCTCTCTCTCTCTCAGAGAGGGATCAGAGTAGAACGTTTCTGTTTGGATCACTGAATTAGTCCAGATAGTTTCTAAAAGCAAAGTCCAGTGTGTTTACTTCACTTGCAAAGTGTTGAAAGAAGCAGAGGCAGCGTGTCAGTCTAGATCTTTATTCCAGAGAAAAACGAGTCCCAGCCTTTTAGTGAATAAATACAAGTCACAGGCATCCCGGCCAGTGGAGCTGCATATGTGTACACCTCTGGTTGTGATGAAGCAGGTTTCAGTATCAAACAAATAACCCATTTAAAAAGAAGAAAAGATGAGTAGTCAATGGAAAGCACGAAAACAAAAATCATCATAGGAAAA
>VUQG01002171.1:6884-18874 GCA_015106755.1 Etia nguti
TTGAGGAAAATGTTTTCAAGTATTTAATTACTTATTGTAAAGTGAACCGTATATCATAGTAAGTATTTATCTGTGTACTACTAACTCCTTTTGCTCCTACAGTTTTAATAATAATAATAATAATGTATACTTTATTGATCCCCGTGGGGAAATTCCTCTCTGCATTTAACCCATTCACTCAGTGAAGCAGTGGGCTGCCATTGGGCGCCCGGGGAGCAGCGTGTAGGGACGGTACGTTGCTCAGGGGTACCTCAGGGTAGCCGTTCAGGGGAATCGAACCCCTGACCTTCCGATCACGGGGCCAACACTTTACCTACTGAGCTATCCCTACATTCATTCTTAAATGTGGCAAAAGCACACATGATGTATGCTGTCTGGACTAAATGCAGTCTTTATGCCTTACTGCTCACCATCATCCCTACTGCTGTGTTATTACATCCTGTGTATCCAACCTGTTTCTCTTCCTCTGTTCATAACCCCACAGGCACTTAGATAACCACTCTCTATGGGAGGGAAAGACCTTTGCAGTGCGTTGCTTCAAGATCATAATGTACTCCATTCAGGTGAGTGATATAGTGCCATGATATCCTTCACAGCCTTATCCTCGCCTCTTTTCTCTGTCTCACACTCTGCTGACTTCATTACTAGGTTGAAATGGAATCTGGAAACATTTTGTATGAATTTTTTACCACCATGTTTTTTATCTTTGCAAGTGGTTATTGCACATTTTAGTGGTGCAAAGAAGAAATGTGCTTTAATATTCATGAAGTTCTCACTGATTTCAATTTGGGCTTCAGCCTATTTGCTCACAGCTGTGGTTCATTTTGGGCCTGAATGAAAAATGCAAATGCTGTAAAGCACTTTATCACCAACATCCAGTTTTTAGTTTGCCATTTAATTAAGCGTATTACTTCAATACAACAGTTTTCTGTCACTTTTTCTCTCACTCTTTTTTCTTTTCTTTTTTTTTTCTTGTTTTCAAGACAGGTCAGTAATTTCCTCTGTTCTTTGTTTTTTTCTTTCAGTCCCAGCACTCGCACCTGGTAATCCAGCAACTTCTCGGTCACCTGGATGCAAACAGCAAGAATTCGGCCACAGTGCGAGCTGGGATAGTGGAAGTCTTGCTGGAAGCAGCTGCCATTGCAGCCAGTGGTTCTGTAGGTGAGTTGCAATCCTCCAAAGTCATGTCAAGTCATAAACAAATAGAGATGTGATTTTTTTTTTTTTTTTTTTTTTTAACTATAAACCGTGTGTTTGCAGGTCCCACAGTACTAGAGGTGTTCAACACCCTGCTGCGGCAACTTCGTCTGAGTGTAGACTACGAGTTAACCGGCTCATATGACGGCAGCACCAACATTGGCACTAAGATCATCAAAGCTCACGAGGAGAGGCAGCTGCAGGAGGCTGTAATCAGGACCATTGGTGAGTCTGAGTGCTTTGTATCTGTTAGTGAGGGAGTGTGTAGTAGATGTATGTGCAATTGTTACTACTATGTATGTGTGTGACTATATGTATGTGCATTGCTGCAGATGCTATTTGGCAACAGAATATTAGCTGGTTATATTATTATTCATATTTCATTAACTAGTACGTTCCCATGCTCCAGAATGGTTTGGCCTGTTTTTGCTGTTATTAAATGATAGGATGCTTTCATAATGTGTTGTGTGTAGGTGCATAAAGGCAAAAAAACAAAAACAAAAAAATCCCAGCCCATTTTAGCCTGTTGCTTCATGGTTGCCAGGCAACCTTACAGCGTGATAATATGTCATGCAGAGTTTCTGGATATAAACTAGATGTTACTGCTGTAAAATAAAAATGATGTAATACTTTTAAAAGTTGTTACAGGAGCATAAATGCTAAGAACAGGTCATTTTAGCCCATTGCTAGGTGGATGGTTGGAAGGCAGAAAATAACTGGTATACATAAGAACCTTCAGTGACCTTAAATATATCTGTAAGCTGGCCCTAGCACTGGTGACATTAGCAAACAATCAGAATCAAAATACTTTAATAATTCCTAAGAAAATTATGTAAAGATATCCACATGATTGAAAAGAAAGCTATTAAAACAGACGAACACTCTAAGTACAAAGTAAAGGACAAAGAAATAAGTAAGAAAAAAGTTAAAGTAAAGAGAAAAAGCAGGAGCAACTGTAACAGGCTGCATGCTGGTTGATGCATGTGCACGGAGTTTCAAATAATCTGATATTGGCTGTATGGATTGTTCTGTTTGGCTACACATTTCAGTGACATTTAAAATGCTTCTCGAGTTTTGGAGAAAGTGATTAACAGTTTCAAATGGTACTTAAATAACCTAGGTAATATTTGTATAGGCGGTGTTTAATGTCGGCTATTTAATTAAACTCACTTTGAACTCTTCTGAGTGTTTTCCTATATTCAGGCTACTCGATTAGTCTTGTTCTTCTTTTCTTTCTCCTGTTTAAACAAATAGTAAACGAGTCCCTAGGAGGATTCCTAATTACTAATATAGATTTTTTTTTCTTTTTTTTCTTTTCTTTTTTTCTTTTTTTCTTATCTCATTTGGTACAAACTGTCTGGTTCTGTCCCTTTCAGGTTCATTCGCGAACACTCTACCAACTTACCAGAGATCAGAGGTCATGCTCTTCATTATGGGAAAGATCCCTGTTCCTGGAATTCACCTTACTTTGCCCTCCTCGGACTCTGGGTAAGTTGACTCAAACAGTATTTCCCTGTATGTTGGTAAACTTAAGGGCACAGTCTTTATTTGCTGTTTGCAATTCCAGGCCTGAGGGTACCAGGATGATTCAGGTTATGTTACTCAAGTCGTTGGTCCAGGTAAGTTATCATTTCTCAATGATTTCATTTTTAAGAAACTTGTGGATGTTCATGAATTTATAAAGACTGACACAAAATGCGAATTGTTATCGATTTAAAAACTGCATGAATGTGAAATCAGTGGCCTTGTTAGGCCTAATGGGCACGTTCTTGATCTTTGCTAATGAAAGTCTCAGAAGTGTCACTCAAACTAAGATATTTTGTGACACAGTCACAGCATAAGAGTCTCACAAGTTATTGCAAACAAATTATAACCACACTGCAGTCACCTTGATGTTCCAGTGCATGTTCAGTTTTGTAAACTATGTGTGGGATTTGATCATCTACCTCGTAGGTAACGGCAGGTTTCCAGACTACCAACATGCTGACAGCACTGCCCAGCTCTTTCTTGGAGCCCCTGCTGTCCTTCTCTCTAACCGAGGATCCAGAGGTCCGTCTCTTGGTGCTCCAAATCCTCCTCAGTCTCATTGACAGGCATGACAACAGGCCCAAGTTTGCCAATATGAGGTGTGTGATTGTGTATGCAGGAAGATTGAAGGGCTGAAGTGTTTTTGTACTTCCCTTATAAACCTGTACTTCAGTTACAGTTTGTGTCTCTTTGGTCTTCTTTCTGTGTAGCAGCATCTCGGACATCTCTGTGCTGAAGCTCAAAGTTGACAAGTGCTCCAGGCAGGACAATTTATTCATGAAGAAGGTAATTTTTTTCATTTATTTAGTTGACAACCTGTTCCGCCTGCTGAACAACATCCCCGTGAATTATGTAAATTCACATAAACATTAAATATTTATTTAAAAATAATTCTGACAATAAATCTTTACATCTACAAGGTATCTGCACTAGACATTTCGAGTTCCATTTACCCTGCGCTTCATCCATTCACAGCATGGCCAGCAGCTATATCGCCACATCTACCTGGGCTGCAAGGAGGAGAGCAGTGGCCCGGAGCACTACGAGACCCTCTTTGCCCTGTTAGGTCTTCTCAGCGTAGAGCTGGCCAATGAAGAGGTGGTGGTGGACCTGATTCGCCTCGCACTTGCCTTGCAGGTATAAATGTAGAGTTTTAGGTAGCCTGTTTATTCCCCGAGCTGCATTTATCTACTATGTTTGTAGTACAAGATGAAAAATATCCTAATAGCGGCTTACAATGGACTTTATAAGAAAGCTTCAGTTTGACATGTATCATTTCGCAAATGACACTGACCATCAGCTGTAACACTGGGACAGTGTCATAGCTGATGGTTTAAAATCAAAAACGAATAAAACGACCAAACTTTACAAGATGAGCACAAATCCCTCCATCCTCCTGAGGCAGGGTGTTTCACAGTGCGGTGTCTCTATGTGTCCTGTTCAGGATCTGGCTCTGTCCACCGACGAGGCCCTGCCTGTTTATAACCGCTGTGCTGTTCATGCCCTTGTCGCCGCCTACCTCAACCTCATTTGCCAGCTCACCACCGTCCCAGCCTTCTGCCAGCACATTCACGAGGTGTGTGTCTGAGCCTCTTTGTGTGTTTGTGTTTTAATGCTAACCGTTTGTTTATGCCCTGACTTTTTCTCTGCCTTTCAGGTAATTGAGGTGAGACAGAAAGAAAGTCCTTACCTTTTGCCCGAGGCCGTCTTTGTTGACAGTCCAAAGTATGTACCAGCTGCGTGCTGCAACCCACAAGTGTTTAATTTGATATGCAGATACACAGTAATCATTTTAAATTCCTGCTATTGAATGTAGTTCATTTTTATTTCTAGGCTACATTCTTCACTGGACAAAGTAGAAGGAAGTGTTTTGTTCCTCCAGTCAAAGATCACAGAGAGCCTCGGAGGAAGTGGTTATAACACAGAGAGACTCGCCACACCTTATGTCCCTCAGTATACTGGTAAGGAGTCTAAAACTAGTCATTTGGATGCAAAAGTCTTAATTTCTCTGTTTTTGTCTTTGTATTTCCTCTTTTTTCATGTCACTGTGCCAACAGCAGCTGAGATTGTGAGCATTTTGTTTTCAGGTTGATGATGAATTATCTTTCCATTTGTGTATCCCTTCTATTCTTGAGGAAATTGCTTTAAAATTTGGTTGTCCAAGTTATCCACTTGGACTTGAAGATAGACCCGATACATTCTGGTGGTCCCTGAGGATCACTGTGATCTCACAAAATGAGGTTTTTAGCCACAACTTAGGAATTCATACAATAATTATTAGAAATATTCACAAAGATGTTTTGTAGGAAAAGTGATGAAGTCATGACATTTTTGATTCTAAAGGTCAGCGTCACTATAATATAATACTCTTTTATTATTTAAGAGAATGGGAGATTGTGACCATATTTCATATTTGGTCAGATGGTCTGAGTTGATGCCATCAATCTTGGGTACCCACCTTGAAGCTGTATTAACACTGTGCAGAGTATGGACAGCACGACTCGTGTGGTTTGCAGAGGCATATGAGCACGAGGTGAAAAAAGCATATTGAAAAAACTCTCAATAAATTTTCTGCACTCCACTTCCAGATGAGGACCGTCTGTCCAAGAGAAAGAGCATCGGTGAGACCATCTCACTTCAGGTGGAGGTTGAATCCCGAAATAGCCCAGAGAAAGAAGAGGTAAAACACAGACTTCACAACCTTCCCATGGTCTAGATCTCAAATGTACCCCGTATAAAGAAGTTTAACATACATTCTTGTTCTGGTCTGCAGAGGACTCCAGCAGAGGAGATCACATTTGAAACCCTGAAAAATGCCATTGGTAAATCCACTCTCTTCATTTGCAAAGCCCTTTTTATTAGTTTACATTGATGGACCTTTAATGTTCTAAACTGGACTTTTTTGATATGTTGGCGTAATTTACCAAAGCACGACAGCAATGAAAAAATTTCCACAAAACTTCCTTTTTATGAAGTATCCGTGAACTTTGCATTGACGCTTTCACTTTGAGGCACATGGTAAATTATATTGCTTTTTGTCTCCCTCTAGTGGACAGTGTGGGTATGGAGGAGCAGGAGAGGGAGCGGAGGAGACAAGTGGTGGAGAAGTTCCAGAAGGCCCCCTTTGAAGAGATAGCTGCCCACTGTGGTGCCAGGGTACAGACTCCTGCCCCCTTGAAGAAAAAAAAAGCTTTTTTTCCCTTTTGTTTTTAAAGGTCTTAAATTTATTGTTTTTAATGTCTTCTGCCCCTTATAGGCCACACAACTGCAGAGCAAACTAAATCAAATCTTTGAGATCACAATCAGGTAAGGGACAGAGCTTTGGGATCTGAATAGGCAATAATAATATGGATGGCAGTCATTCTGACTAACAGGATAATACCTGCATGTTTTTTGTTTTGGTTTTTTTGGCACTAACTGCTTTGTTTTCTTCCTCTTTCTGTTCAGACCCCCTCCCAGCCCGTCTGGAACCATTTCATCAGGTTACGGCCAAAGCCAGAGTCGATCTGTACCCATTTACGAGATGAAGTTTCCTGACCTATGTGTTTACTAAACCACAGAGTCTGCAGCAACGTAAGCGTACAGTAAATCCTTCAAGGACAGAGAAAAGAGGCAACCGATCCTCACTGTAAAATCGTCTTGACTGTGGAATCAAATGGCCACAGTGCACGTGGGACAGACTCAGCTGCAACTAAAGAACACCTCTGGATTAACTTCGCTGTCTGAGATTTTCTTTTAGCCTTTGATCGCAACAAAAACAAGCTTGCCAGTGTCTGAATTGAGCAGTAAAACAAATGTATTTCACTCACTTCTACTGCATCAGTCACTCATCCCTAGAGACTGGTTAGTGACCCCTGGGAGCCACCGGCCTATCAAGGAATGATATGTAATCCCCGATCGGTTGGCGAGTGGTTGTGGTTGGCTGGAAATTGATGGCACTTGCCTGGTGAAATTGGTTGCAAAGAGAGTTCACCTTCAAATAAAAGTTGTGCCTAACTGCTGAATCCAACATGTTTCAAAAGGTGCAGCTTTTACTTTAAAGATAATTTCATAGCTGCTTAGTAAGTAGTCGGCGAGTGTTTGCAGACAAGCCGGTGTCTTCTGTGCAAACTAGAGACAACCTTCTGCAACTGCCAGCAACTACTTGCGTGCAGTTTGCTGGCATATTCATTTCTCCCTAGCGGCCAGTGGTTGCCACGTGGTCTCCAACCAGTCTCTAGGCCAGTGTGACTGTGGACTTGGATGTCTGTTGAAACTCCACTGGTTGGATTTTCAAATTAGAAATTGCCAAGAAGTGTGAGGGGAAAACTTGACCGACTGGATGTTATTTATTGTCTTGAGAATGAGTCGAGTTGTCGCATGCCTGCGACTGGAAACGTTTTGATAGCACTATAATTCTTAGGCATTTTTTTTTTTTTTACTTGTTTGTCCCTTCCAGGGTGCCATACTACCTTTGATCACAAAATTAGATTGCTAGACTGCTTATTAATATTATTGTTATTATTATTTTTTAATTGTTTTTAATGACCAGAAAGAGTGTATGTGGAACTGAAGCATTTTAATTTACTTGATTGTATTTGTGTGTATGTCTGATTGTTGTATAGACATAAAGGTAATTATCCTCATCTCCCATGCCAATTAGCTGCTGAGCATCCCATCTTTTATTGTAGCTTGGTTTTGCCTTCTTAGTGTTAGCCAGAAGTGCTTTTTTTCCTCTTTCTGTTTCTTTTACCTAAATATTAGTTTAATTAGTTAATACACATTGCACCAGTCATGACCACACTAAAGGATTCACAACAATGTTTACCAGATCAAATGCTAAAAAAAACACATTTATTTTTCTTCCCTTTCCATATAAATGTGTACATACAGAGGAATATATAAATCTTTAAGCTGATATACAGCATAAGGATGTTAATGTGCGTGTGTATATATACTGTATATTCTGATTTTAGACTGCCTCTGCACTGGTTGTGTTCGTAGATAAATGAGAAATCCACTTAGTATTCAGATACGCAATGTTAAAATCTCCAATAAGTAACCAGCAGCACATGAAATCCAAACATCTGAGCAGCCCACAGGAGAAATTTGCATCATCTCAAGGCCAGTATGTCACGGTGACTAATAAAGGGTTACCGAGGCAATGCTGGAAAAAAATAATTTTCAGCTTTGCTCAAACAGGTTTCATTACCATCACCCTGACCTGCATTGTTACCATTTACATTCTCAGTCCTGCTGGAATGAGTTTGCACTATGATTTTCTACTACCGCAGCTTTTTCAGCTGCATGTCTCAGCAAGATTCAAAAACATCTAAAAGTCCACTGTGTGTGCACAAACACACACACGGGTATAACAACAAAGTATGATGGCAATAATTTGGCACGAGTCTGGCTAACACGGTCCAACTGTAGGTAGCAGATCATGTTTGCGTTTTTAAATTGTGCCTGGTGTTGTTGTGGTGCTGTGATGGTTCAGTTTTGTGGCATTTTTAAGAGACCACCCCCTCGCTCTCTCTCTCCCTCTGTCCTGCTTCTGTGAGTGAACCACACCCGTTCCAGCCATTTTGCATCCATCTTGTTCAGGGTAGAAGACGGTGTCTGGTTCATCGCTGTTATGAGCAGTTCGACTGGCTCTGTTTTTGTTTTTTCTTTTTTTAAATGTCATGTCCTGTGTATATCCGTGTCAGCACATGCCAGTGTATGTGATCGTCTGTTCATGTTTACCCCTTTTTAATCAGTGCGTGAGTGAGCGTATTTATATGTCTGTGCTAACGCTCGTACAGGTGTGTGCGTGTCTGTGTCATCATTACCGAAGACCAAGCTCTCCAGACATGGTTTACAGTTCTGTCCAGTGACTCTTTCCACCACGTTAATGCAGAAAAAGCTACTTAAGAGCCGTGTGCAGCTGTCTAAACCTTCCAGTTACACCTTGTAAAATTGTGTTTTCAGCATCTTGAACTTGGCAGTGAAGACCTGTAAATCTATCAGTCCGCGTGTCGTCATTGCATCGCGTAATGTAATATTAACTGACGGTAATCCAAACTTACTTTTTGTCATTACATGTCTGGTTAATAGCTCTGTTTACAATGTAGTGCTGTAGGTCAAATCTATTCATTCTGTGAACTTTGCACTTTAAAAACTGGAATACCTAGTGAGAAAGGCAGCTTTTACATGGAGAAAATGCCTTACGCGTGTCATACCTGACTTTGCATGCTAGTTGATGTTACCGTGTTGTACAATAAATTTATCTCTAACCATGGAAGGCCTGTCCTGGTTTTAATTTGCCTGCTAATGGAAACTCTCTGAGACGTAGAAGAGGATCATCGTTTGGCAAAAACCACGTCGACTCATTAAATCCAGCACCAGTGTCATCTCCGACTATTCACCGAGTCGCAGTGTTCAAAGTAATGTTTAATTCAATTACCTCCTGTTGAAGTCATCTGAGTACGTGATCCATCTCCCAACCGTAGCACATCACCGGAGTGTGATTTTCAATGATCGGATCTCACAAGCTCAAATTCACGTCATATTATGTATGATGTCACAGTCAGCTGTGAAATTAAACAATCTAAGAATTAAGAATTAATTAAGCAGCTGAAGCTCAGACTGACTTTCTGTGGTTATGCCTCAGGTCCAGTGGGTGGCAGTCTCAGTCTGGCTGCATTTTCATTAAACTTATGCACAACCATTCATGGCTCCCTAGATCAAATCAAAAATCAAATCACTTTTATTGTGATCTAGAGAGTGAATTGTAATAACTTGTTAAGTAATAATGAGACTTGCGAGTCTTGGATAAGGTTTGTGATTTGTGTTTATGTAGCATGCTTGGTTCAGTTTCTCCAAATTTGGATTAAGACTGGTCATAGATTAGGATGTATAGAAGTGAACATCTGACTTTTTTCCCCTCTTAGTCTTGGATGAGGTTTAACATGCTGCTAAACACAAGCATGTCAAAATGGGTATGTTGCCATTTATCTCAAAGTACCACTTTAAGCTTTGGACTCTTTAAGTCCTAAAAAAATAAGAAATTATTTATCTCATTCTATTATAATGTGTTAATGCAGATGGTATGAAGGATTTCATGTATTACCTTGTGACAGTGGAGCTGAATCAGTCTGTTAGAGAAGGTGCTCCACTGCTGTCCAGTAAAAGATGCTCAGATCATCACCACTGAATCAAGGATACTCCACCACACCATATCCACAAGTTTAGAAGAAACTCAAACTCACCTTGTTGTTAAAAACTTTAAAATCCTGTTTCTTGTATTTTCTCAGTCTTAATGTTCACAATTTTGTCCATTCGGCTTCCCCTAAATCCTCAGATTTGTCTAAAGGCACCCCTCCTTTATTTACTTGTTAATTTGGGTCCCAGTTAGTTCAGTGTATTAAAAATGCCCAATAACACAGTTTGAGAGGCATAAAAATAGTATGTTTGCACCAACAAGGTGAAGAGCTATTAGCTACAAACTTGGCTTATCTGGGCATGATGTGCAATGTGTCCTTAAAAAATTTTTGAAACTGGACAGGTGGTGGACAAAATACCATCTGGAAAGCATCTGATTGATAGTGGCTACATTTTTCAGCGTGACGAATGATGCCAATGCCAATACAGTACAACCCACAATAAAACACCACCAGCGATTGATTGGACTTTTGCAGAGTACCGGCACTGAGGATGAAACTGATTGGCTAATCGTGCTTTTGCTAATACCCTCACCTTGTTATGCTGATAGCACCTTTTACCATTAGCTGTTTTACAAAGGTCTCATCAAGGTTTTGCTTAATAAATGACCTTAGGCAGAAAATTCAATTTATTGTTTGCCACAAACAGGATCTTTAATATTATTTTTTATTTACATAAAGACATGACTTTTTAAAAACTGTCTGAATAAATTATTTCCTTACAGCCACCTTTGACCTCGCTGTGACAGTCACTGTTCAGCTCGATTCTTCATAACGTTAAGATGAGTACGCTCTCAGAAAGCTTTGGATTCAAGGCCAAGAAGTTGAAGGCAGTCAGTGGGTGCATCAGTGTTTTTATTCAGCACAACACTGCCTAGCTTAGGTTTTAATGAGAGAAACTTTGGCCCGTGAAAGACATCCAACAACATGCTAAAAGATAGCAACGAGTTTGTGTAATTCAAAATTAAGACATGTGGTTACTAACATGCAATGGCTATTTGACTCTGAGCTATCCGCCTCCCTTGCTGAATCTTCCATTCATCCCATTATTCTCTTCACATCTTTGACTAAAATGTTCCTGAAGAACTTGGCCAGCTGCCCCAGAGGTTTCTCCTCCCACGGCTTCATAAAGCCGCCGTTACGTTTGGACGCAGGTGGGCTGCCCCATCTGAAGTGACTCATCTTATAGGTCCTATCTTTCCTCTCCTGCAAGCTCAAGGGGCTTTGTGATTTGGAGCTGTCCCTGGCCCTCAGCAATCCCTGATTTTCATTACTTCCTCCATCAATGTCCCCCTCCGCTTCATCTTCACTAGTGCTCAGCTGCCTGCGAGCCTGAAAGGGAAAACGGCCCTCAGAGGAGCTCCCTCCTTCCAGAGAAGAGGCAAAGACTTTAACGGGTCGGCGTTTACGGCCCGAGGGCTTCCCCCAGCGAAAGTGCTCCATTGAATAGGAGCGTCTCTCGTCACTGCGGGCCCTCAGCTTTGGCTCTCGCATCTTAAGTCCTGCTGGTTTGCCCCAGCGGAAGTGCTCCATTCTGTAGGAGCGCCGCTCGTCGCTGCGGGCTTTCAGATCTGACTCGGATATTTTGTCATGGGAAGCCAGTGTGGCTAGAATAACTCTGAGTAAGAGGTCATCATCATCATCATCATAATCATCACCACCACCACCACCACTGACAACCTTCAGGGCCAATGCACTGAGCTCTGGGATTTCAGTCTGGATCACAGACCTGCAGAGGCGAACACAGTCCTGTGTGGAAGAAATGGCAAAGATAGTGTCATACAGAGCAGGAAGACTTGACGGTTATTTATTTTGGTCGGATGCTTGAATTAGACTAAACAGTTTGCTTATATGTATCTAGATGTTTCAGATTCATGCTCTATACACCAATGATTGAAAGAGTGAAGAAGAGTAAGTCCAGTGTAGGTGCTCATCCTGACTGTATGTTAAAAAGAAATATCCAGATCACAAATCTAACATTACTCACTTTAGCAATTTGGACAACTGCAAAGAGGATTACTTAAAAAAAAAAAAAAAAAAAAAAAAAAAAAAAAAAAAAAAAAAAATAAAAAAAAAAAAAAAAAA
>VUQG01002171.1:39887-52450 GCA_015106755.1 Etia nguti
GGGCAAAAATCTACCTCAGTCAAAAAGAGTTCAGTTTTGCTCTTTATGGTTTCCAGCAGATCTGGAAGTAGATCCAAACTCTTGTAAAGTCCACAGTAGGAGTGTTGAGTTGTAGGCCAAATGACTTGGCCACGTAGGGCAAAAAGGAGATCCAAACTATTTTAATACCCCCCTTTCTCCTGCACATAAACATGCATCACCATCACAGACAGAAATCCCCCTCTACATCTAATAAGATTGGAGTCTGTGCGATTCCAGAGAAAACTGGGAAGTTAGAGAACCTGCGTGTGGCTGGAAAACCGCTGAAAGATTCCCCTGAGTTAATGAGGTAATCATGAAATTACATGACTGAACTGGGCTTTGGAGACCCAGTGGAGCCCTCAGTAAGATCCAGTTTGGGTTTGGGCAGTGGGCTCATGCCATGTGGAGTGCGCAACACCTGGAATTTCTGGCCCTTCCTCATTTATTTCTCATTTTTGCATGTGCACATTACATTTCTATAATCCCCGATAGAGAATGCATCTGTAAATTCACCTCGTTGAATTGTATTAAACAATCTTGGCGGCGGAATGGTGTGTTTGAGTATGAGCAGCCTTCCTCTATAAGCTGATGATGGACTGATGTCCTCACACCCTGGCTGCAAACTGTGTGTACATGTTTGTGTAAAAAAGAAAAATGTGTTTGAACATGCACCTTGGACAACTAGCATTACTGTAAAAGGGGAGTAAAGGCAACACAGCATAGCTACTGGAGGCGTAGGGTGTACACACACACACACACACACACACACACACACACATCTGGCTGTCTTTATAAGCTCAAAGGCATGCTGCGTAAATTACATGGTGCCCGAGCAAGTGGCTTGGGTGTACACAGCAGTTTTAAAACACTGGTGGAGATTTTTAAAGGACTAAAAGGCAGAGTAGAAGCCTCCATCCATGCTTCTCTTGGTCAGACCTGTTTTGTGAAGTAGAGAGTCACAAATCTAATTTGTCTTTCCCTTTCCTGCTTTTTATTCAAGGAAAGTTGCTGAAATGTTAATTCCCAAAAGGGGTGTTTTGTTGAAGGTCAGCCCGGTAAGATCATAATAGGTGTTTACTGCTTAATGTGAGCCTGCGTGTAAAAGGAAAAGTGGCTATTGTTTGTGTAGCCAATGGTCATTTGAGTCTAGAGGCCATTTGATTATGGTGTGGTGCAAAGATACCTGTAATTTTGGTCAAGTGCTCACACTGTAGCACAGGAAGAGAGGGGAGGGGGGGGAAACAGGCAGGAGCAGAAGCAGCAGTTATTGTAGTTATTGTTATAACAGTTTAACCAAAGTGGAAGAAATGCATAGAATTCCTTCGGAGTCAGCTTGTGGTTCACTTGTTATTTTACACCATAGCTGCACTATGCACTAGGGTGAAGAAGGCTATGACCTCTTCTTTGTGATTAAAAGTGATTACATGTCCAAGACATTGACTTAAATACAGATGAAACTAATCTGCAATGAAAATAGGTGCTAATCTGCTGATAGCTTCTTTGGCTAGTCCCAATATAAAACACTCACATGTGCAACCAAAAGTTTCACATCTAATAGTAATGACACTGTAGTGTATTTTATACAATTCAAGTGTTTCAGTGTGTAAATAATAGTCTACTGTATCACCTTACATGCTAATAGTCTACCTTTAAATATACTTTTTGTGTTGGAAAAATTGATGTTTAGCAGTTATTTCTTGTCCATGTAAAGCTCTTAACTTTAGTTGTATACAAAGACTGTATGTAAATGATGGATGTAAGCACCTCTATGTCACCCACTGGTCTGTGAAGTCCTGTTCTGAAGCCTCAGTGCTAGTCATTTGGCTTCCACAATGTTGTTGTTTTGGTGTGAGAAGTGACTGTATTCGGATGATTAGGTGGAGCTCAGACTTCTTAGATGGGTTGTTACGGTTCTTTTAAGCTCACACAGAAAATTATGTTGCATTGTTGTCACCTCGGCCGGTTGTGCACCTCGCGATTTCTGTAACCTGGGTTGAAGACACAAGTGTACGATCGTGTCAGCTTTTACCGCTATTTTAATGATGTATCACTACAGTAGCTCAGACATACAGATATACATTGGGAGATGTTGGAGCAGTTTGGGTAAAAAAAAACGTTGAGAAAAACACATAGCTGTGTCTTTGCTTCCAGTTTTGACTTGTGATGTTGCGGTAGCGCGGAAAGAAACCAATATAGAGGGTATACTGGCACCCTTAGTTGCCAGATAACATAAATAATGCTCTAAAAGGCACCAACACCACAAAGATGGTTGCATTGCTTGAATTAGCAGAGGACAGTAGGGGTTGGTGATATAAACTCAACATTAAATCACAGTATTTTGAGGTGATTTAGGATATTGATATTTCTGATGATATAGCCTGCAGCTCACAGGCAGTTTATCAGTGCAAACAAAATGAAAGAAATCTTCCATCCTTCTTTTCTAATGAGCTTCTGTCATTGAAGACACTATTCAAAGTCAATTTTATTTATTCAATTCAATTTCAATTCAATTTTATTTATATAGCGCCAAATCACAACAACAGTCGCCTCAAGGCGCTTTATATAGCACCCTACATACAAAAAGCAATTCAATATGCTTTATGAAGGCGAAAAGAGGAAAGCATTAGGACAGAACAAACATACAATAATTAAAGTAAAAAATGTATATTTCATGTAAAAGCTACAGAACACAAGATGTTTTTAATCCTGAATTTAAAATAACTAATGGATTCTGCACATTGCAGGTGTGAGGGCAGTTTATTCCACAAACGACCCACACTAAATCCTGCCTCATCTTGTTTTCTTCTATTCCTGGGAATATCAAGTAAACCTGTTCCCGAGGACCTAAGAGGCCCAGAAGCCTCATAGCCCTCAAGTAGGTCAGCAATATATTTAGGCCCAAGACCATTCGGTGCTTCATAAACCATTAGCAAAATTCTAAAATCAATCCTTTTACACACAGGAAGTCAATGCAATGAGTTCAAGACTGATGTAATATGATCCATTTTCAGCATTTTGAATAAGCTGCAGCTGATTTATTGATGTTTTATTAAGACCAGTAAAAACTCCATTACAGTAATCTAGCCTACTGAAAATAAACCCATGAATAAGATTTTCAGTTTCTTTCTTTGCCACAAGACCCTTAGTGAATTAGTCAAGTGTGAATCTATTCCCACAAGGTGCCAGCAGCAACAGCAGCATTAAAGCAGAGATGCACTATAACATCGAGTGACGCAGCATAAGTCAAATGTAAGCAGAAAAGTAACCGAGGTAATGTTTTCCTGCAAATTATAAGTAAAAGTAGTACGTTACTGATAAACGCTTCAGTTTAACAAGAATTAAAGTTACTTAACCTTATACCTCTTCAGGATTTGGCACAATACTGTCATTGTCAACATTTGTTTACATTTGGGTTGCACATCACTGGCTGCTAGCATCTCCTCCTTTGTAGCCCGCTTGCATTGGATGTCGTGTTTTTTGCCTCATGTGGTGGAGCAAGTTGTTGTTTTCATCTTTAAATTTGTAAAGTAGCTCCTTTTAAGGTGCCTGGGCTTGGATCACATAAAAACGCATACAGTCTTTATGAATGATATGATCATACCCCTAACCTTGAGCCCCAAAAAAGTGCCAATGGGTGAGTCATAAAAAAACACACCCCCATGCAGTTGCAGTGAAGGATGAGATGTGCTATAGAGACTGAAACAGTTTCTTCTACCAGGCTGTAAACATGTTTATTTCTGCTGTAAAGTTGGACATTATAACATGTGAGCTTTTAAAAGGATGCCTCAAGTGGCCACTCGAAGAACTGCACTTTTTTTTAAACCCCTGTGGTGATTAAAGTTTTACCACCTGGGTCAGTATCAGTAGCAATACTGAAATTCTACCTAGGAGCAAATATGCTCATGAATGAACATAAATCACTTACTTAGCAAGAAAGCAGCTATTGTTTAAAAAATGTTTATAAAAAGTTAACAAAAGTGATGTTACTGTAAAGTAATAACATAAAGGCTGGCTGTAGGTGCAGTGTATGACTATGAGTATTGCTTGTGCATGTGGTGAGTGTATTCAGTCACGCACGGATGCTTTTGTCAGATTTGTGCTCTGTGTGAGCGCTCTGTTCTCTCAGCCCAGCAGACAACAACAGAGTAGAGAGCGTGCTGCGACCTGTCCAACTCTCCCACACTCCACCAGGTGTTTTTCGTGCTAGGTGTCAGTCGCTGCTAGCCCTGCCGCCCACACTTAACAGGTCTGACCCCCGCTACCTCTGAACAGCCCAGAATTTAAAAACATGTGATTCTTCCTGTGATGTGGGACTCACTGTTCACAGAGTGGTTTGTGAGGAGGTTTGAGCATCAAGGGGTGAAATTTTCCATGTGATCTCACGTTTAAAGTGTGACTTTTCCTTCCTTTGAGGCCATTATGGGTCTTAGATACAGCCGGATGTCAACACGAGCAAAACCGAAGCGTTTCTGCTTTCATAGGCCCGTAAACTCAGTGCCACTGACGTCCCCGTTGGCTCCTGGGGGCTCAACCATGAGAAAATACTGAGTGGCTTTTGGGTGATTGAGCTTGTGTGTGTGGAGTCGTATTTGTGTGTATGGTTGTGAGACCGTGATGTGGTTCCCAGGAGGAGATGAGAGGAGGGGGTTATGGAAAATGTGAAGAGCATCGCGGTTTGGCTGCTGCAGACTCAGTGGCTGACGATTGATGTTCCTGTGTTTTTGTTGTTGTGGCTGGGAGCCGCCTGCTATCAGTTCCACTGTCCATGTTTACTCACTCCTTCCTTTCTCGCCATCCTCACCAACTGTACCAACACGATAAGAGCCTGAGAATCACCAGCGTTGTGTCTCCTCTTTCCTTTCTGCTGCCTTTTCCATATCCTTGCTTATCTAAAGCCTTTGTTTTCTCATTAAGGTGCTGGGAATGACTTTTATGTGAATTTTGAGGGCACATGTATACACACAATCCAACTCCCTCTCTTGCCTCTGTGCCTCTCAGTTAAATATCCAAGTCTGCCTGTGTGACATCAGTTCTCCGGTTTGCCTGCTGGAATATGAGTCGGCAGAGGAGCGTCATCGCTGGTTGGGAAAACCAACATACGGACAGTGTAAAGCATCCGCCTTTGATCCTCCTCCTCCTCCTCGTCATGTTTTAGTGACACTGTTTAGATTTCAGTGCCAGCAGGAAACATTGGGCATTCCCTATCTGTGACTGTCACTACTGCTACTGTAACTTCTATTGTTTTCCTGCACTTTTCCTTTGTTTCTATGGTATTTCCTGTTGTCACAAGCTAAATATAAGCAGTTTGGCATCTCATTTGGGTTCCAGTTCCGGAAAGTGACTTTATTTTGAGTTTTTTGTGATTGCGATAGTTGTTAGTGCTCACTGGCATGTCTCCTTCACTTGTTTTGAGGTAATGAGTAGCAGCTAAAGAAGTAATTTGATCTGCTGATTGAAAAGATACACCGGACAAAATTTGCTGATTGCTAAAAAAAATCTATTTATTAACATGTCTTTGCTTGGGATGATTCAAAGAGTGAGCAAAACGCACACAAGTGTATGTAAGAATCTTTGAATCTAAACTTCATTTTGAAGGTTTGCCAGAGCCGGGATCCTTTCAGAGCAATTCAGTGAATTTAAAAACAGGGCCTGATGTCTCATTCGCTGATAGCAATGGGTATGTAAACAGTGTAATTGGCGAGAGTCTGCTCTCACTTACTGTAACAATTTTCTTCATCCATTTAAGTCCAGGTTGAAGCGAGATAAAGCTGCGTTTGTGTGTGTGTGGGAAGCTGCAGACATGGCCCCTTCACTGTCTGCACGTCACAACTGTGCGAACGCTTTGCCCTGTGTTTGTGCCACTCTCCCCGCCGCGTCCTCAAGTGTGTTGTTTGCGGGTGTGTTTGTCTCAGAGAGATGGAGCTGGAGGAGTTAAAAAAATAAAATAAAAGGGGAGCTGGAAAGTGAGAAAGCAGATGCGCTTGTTAGAAACCCAGTCTGGTGGCCTGCCTCCACCATCTGTTTGCAGCTGCTAGCGTTTGTGTGAGATATGGAGTATGTTTGTGTCTGTGCAGGGTGAGTGAGTGGAGCCTGTGTGCGGGGAAGGAGAAGTAGATGCATATATGTTATTATTTTTCTCTTTTCAGTAAAGGATTTTTTAGGCATAAAAGTGAGCACACACACACACGCACGCACACACGTCCACTGGGTCAGACAAAAACACACATGGCCAGAGTGTCAGATGACAAGGAGGGGCCTGATCCACAGTGCCAATGTCCCTGAGACGTGTCTGGAGATAATCTCTGTAGTACTGTGCTTTCTTCAAATGTCTATGACGGGGCATTAGATCCACATTAAGAAAAACCCATTACTGTTCATTAGGAGAATAAAGTCAAAATTTTTTAGCTAAAAGTCAAAATATTATTTTAGAATAAAGTCAAAGTGTGGAGAATGACGTTGCTTTACCCTCTATAAAATGCCCTGTGTAGATGACTTAGTGAAGTCGTACTAGAACCTGTTTTAGTATACGTGTCAGTGATGTCACAGCAACACGGGCTACTTTGGTGCATTTTGATTCAACACATGAAAAGAGCAGCATCGGTGAATGTAAATGACGTTAGTCTAGTTTTAGTCAACGGGGAGCATGGGAGCTAGCTGTATACAGTACTGTTTCCTGGGGGCATATCAAATGCGTGTCTAACCTCACACCACAAGGAAGTTACTTCTGATTGGATCGTTTCCAAACTTGTCGCACCTTTCTACACAGCTTAATTAGATCTGATTGCATCTCGTGTCTCCAGAACATTTTCATTTCATTTTTCACTCATCGACGAAAGTGTCGGCGCGTCATAGCTTTTGTCCTCGTATATTAGTTTTATTTAGTTATCGTCTTGTTTTTGTCAGGAAGAAAAAGGTCGCACCGAGAGGAGCGTGTGTGTGGCTGATAAACAGAAAAACACCTGAGGAGCAGCGCTAATATTACCAGGGGCAGCTGGATAAACAAGTGAAAACTCACCTTGTAGTAGCTGTTTGTGTCGACGTTACCACCAGAGAATGAACCGTATGTTGTGAGAACCATTATTTTTAATTGTTGACCTGAAAATTTCTCGCAGTGTTCGTGGGTTGGAACTTTATTTGCGGTTGTTTATTTGGGTACAAATCACAGATATTCCACAAACTGACCAAAATGCACATCAGAACAACTTCAAACTCAATGCTGCTTATCATTAGGTCTTCAGTGATAGTGCGAAGTCGAGAAAAGTGAAGGGCACCTGGACACACACACACACACACCTTCATTCACTGCTAAGATAATGCTCTGTCCAGGGTCGGCTAATACTCAGACAGACTTTGGTTTCCAGGAGTGTTTGTGTGGACTTAGAGGTATGTTTCCCCCAAAACATTTCACTACTGAATTCAACTTTAAGCTAGTGGGCCACAAGAGGATCAGAGTCCTAAGAAGATTTTAGAAATATCAGACAAAATCTGGCAGTATTTCCAAATCCTTTTGATTTAGCTGTGCTTGGAGTAGCAGTTTGCTGGGTTACCAGATAGGACAATACAGCAAGTTCACATATAAAAATAATTTAGGTTAAGCAGGTCTTTGTTGTGACTGCTAACTGTCTGATAGGCCCAGCGCTGAAACTATTTGTGAGTTTAGCCCCTCAAGAATGCAAGCGTGTGCTTGTTTTAGCCTTCTATGAAACAGTATATTTGTATTAATTATAAAAACAACAACAAAAAAAACCAAACCAATCAGTAGCCCTATATTTCTTGATTTATGAAAAACACATGCTTTAATTAGTTGTGAAAACACGAATTCTGAGCAGAAGAAACACAATTTGCACTCCAGCTATTCGGTTTAGGACTAAATAGTAAAATGACTGCGCAGGAGGAAGTGCTGTGAAGCACCCATTTGTTTTGCTACAGTGCTTGTGTATAACAGGAGGGTAGCTGGGGGTGTTGGGAGGGGAGCGTTGGTATTTCAGACAGAGACAAGCAACAGAGATGAGATTGATTGAGTTACGCACGCTACACTTGCTTCCTCGCCTCTCGGCGGCCTGCATCTAATGGTCTTAGCAGTAGGTGACAAAGTGCTGTTTTGTTCCCACTATTGTGCGGACGTGAATGGAGCAAAGCGACACAGGGGCTGGCATGAACCAGAGCAGAGGGGGACCACGCACGTTAGAGGCTCTGCTCCTGAGAAGACGTTGTGTTTATAATGAGTCTTTGTGATGGTAACGTAAAAGAAATGGATATTACAATTATGCCTGTTTTTATTGTTTTGTTTCTAAGTTAGCAGCTTTAACCAGCACCTTTTTTGGCCTGTAAGTTTCAGCATGTTTTGATTTGGTTAATTTTTAGGTGGTCCCAGAATCTCTCCCTGAGTGGATAGAGAGATGACTGGCAGAAAAACACTGCAGCCTGAGGCAAGCTGAGGTTTCTGCAGAAAATAAATCAGTCGAGTTGGGGACGATGCAAGTGAAGGAACATCTACTGGTTTTTCTGCAGAAATTCCACAGCTGAGGAAACCCATGTCAGCATTTCTTAAAAAAAACACCAACTCATTTTAAATCCATCTTTTGTCAGCTGCTAACCTGTAGTTGGTTTTTAAATCCCGCCCACTTTAGCAACTGTTTTTATACCTGTCAAGCTTTCTGTTCAAGCACAATACATTACCTAGGTTACAATTAGAACAAGGAAAAGGATCTCACTTGAAATTATTTGGAAATGGTCTCAGTTTTTGCATGCAGGACTTTTCTTTTGATGAGTATTTCCTGCTGTGCCCTTATTTTGATTGTTGGCCTTATAGGATGGAGAAACAGGACATGTATCTTAGAAGAGAATTAGTTCAGAAGCCGATGAGACTTACAGCAGCTTTATGATGATGAAAACAATTTTTCATGACTTTGGTATGTGCTTAAATGTTGCCTGTCCCAGGCTAAAACTCACCATTCTCGCCTTTAACACTGTTTAAACTGTTTGTTTTCTTATTTGCCATGTGTCACTTTATAAAACGGGAGGACTGCTTTTTTTTTCTAACACTGCGTCATGCAATCTCGCTGAAGTTGCTGAATTATTGACATCACGTGAGCCCAAACTCAGATGTAGAATCCTGAACCAGTTTAAATACTGCAAAAAGGGAAACCCCACAAATTTACTTTACTCACTTAGTTAAAGTTGGTTAGTTAATGCAAGAATCTGCTTTATTTTTTCTTCCTGAGCATAATTGTGTGTGTCCATTTGTTTTGACATCCACAAAGTATGAAAAAAGAACATCCTCTCAATTCTTTTCTTTCAGTATGAATCAGAAAGAAAGCTAAAGTGTAGCACTTTTACCTAAAGGAGCATCCATTTCATTCAAGCCTTTGTCATATAAGTTCACACAATGCTTAGTAACCCTATTAGCGGCAGGCATATCTCTTTGCACACCAGTAGCATTTCTTATGTCAGCTACCAGTAATTAAGCTTTCCAGAAAGGAATAGAAGGGAGTACTAAGGAATCACTGAAACTACAAAGGTATAGAAATCCACAGATCCATCCATACATCCATCCTGGGTCTTTGTTCAGAGGGCAGCAGTCTAAGCAGGGATGCCTTGACCACCACTTTCACTTTTTCTGCGGAGAAACTCGAGGCACTACTAAGGCAGCCAAGGGACAAAATCTGTGCAGCGTGATCTGGGCCTGCGCCGACACCCTTCGATGAACACCCCCGAGGACACATTATTTATATAGCTACTGCTATCTGAGATCTCATTGCTTTGGTCACTACCGAGAGCTTGTCGAGTGTGGGAACATAGATTGCCTGTAGATCAACATCTTTGCTTTCATCCTCAGCTCTCTCAGCACCACAACAGACCGGTACAGCCTCTGCAACACTGCTGACCCCACACCAATCTGTCTCTCAACCCGTTGCTTCCTTCTTCCTTCTCCCGGGAGCAAAACCATGAGATACTTAAACTCCTTAACTTGGGGCAGCAACTCCTTGGAGTAGGCTCTCCACCCATTTCAAATCTGTCACAGTTGGCTGCAAACGGGAGGTTGTTACCAACAGAATCCCATCAATACATCTTCTGTCCCTTTAAAAGTGCAACAGAATCATAGTCACAACAATTATGATAATTCCACCCAATATAAAGTTGTGAGTGCATGTTGGATAGGAGTATCATAATTCTTAAACCAAGGTCGAAATGACAACACAAATGTCCATTATATTTTATTGCATTTCAGTGTTCCTGTGCTGTAACACCCATGTGTTGCATGATGTTAATATTCCACAGAGATCTTTCAGGTAACAAGTTAATCACGAGTGGATCAAATCATAATTAAGTGATCAGGCCTACAGTAAGGGAAAACCAAGATATGAAGGGAAACTCTGACCAAAAAGTGGACCCGTGGTTTTCCGGAGAGCTGTTCCACCTCTGATATTGTGTAGTGACAAAAGCAGCTAGAAGCATGGCGGTAAAAAAAAAAAAAATCTAGGAAGACACAACTTGTGCACTGCAGCGTCAAATGAGTAGTGTTGATTCTTTGATGCACAAGCACAAAAATGCTCGATTAAAGATGTATCTGACACCAAGCTGACAGAGAAAACACGTACGTTTGTTTGCCATGGTGCTCAGTTAAAAGTATGCAAGACTAAAAGGTCAAATTTCTTTTCGTTTGCTCTTTTCGGCTAGCTCCCGCATAATCGTTTTTATCATGATTGATGTAAATGTGTGTAAAAATGTCATCCCACAGCGCGTCTTTCAAAAAACCCCTATATACTTGAGTGGTAATGTGGTTTGTGGTTCAAGCACACACATTAAGGGGGGAAAAAAAGCTACTTGATTCCAACTTTTTACCCCTGTGCATTATCAGTTGTGGGGGAATATAAAAAAAACAAACACAACAACAACAACAACAAAAAAAACATAACAAAAGATGGGAATGGTTTCACATATATTTAGAAAGAGCTCACCAAGAAAAACAAGCCTCTTTCCTCAGTTTTCCCTCTCGTTTCGTCTGTGCCACAAAATTATAATGTGCAAATTCATAAACGTATATGGTGTTTTTGCACGCTGGAAATAAACACGATGGTCAGGAGAAAAAGTCGCTGCATTGCAGGAGCAGAACTGAAGCAGGGCATTTTTTTTGTTTTGTTTTTTTTCATCAAGGAGTGGGTTAGAGCCTAAACTATTGTCTGTCTTTCTGTCTGGCTTTACTCTACCACATACTTCTAACCAAGCCACTGATTACTAGTTTAGAGTTGCACCAACTGCTGTCTGGTCCTTTGGCTAACCTCTGAAGAACCTGATGAAGGGGTGTGTGTGTGTGTGTGTGTGTGAGAGAGAGAGAGAGAGATCTTGTGTATATGTTTGCGGTGTGCCCTGTTGATGCTTGTCTATGTTTGTACACTACACAGTGAAAGTATGCGTCTTTATTTGTGTCTTTGTGTGTTTGTCTGTGTACTTGTTGACAGTGATCTTGGAGGCCTGGGTGCTCGGGAAACACTCTTGAGTCATTTTGGGAAGGTTTTACTGTCAGCCTGTGATGTCACTTACCCTAAGCCAGAGCCAGTGGGGAGGGTCGCAGGGTCTGTGGTGAAGGGTCATGTGACGACTGGGGTCAAGCGTTCCCATATATCCTAAAGCGAAGCTGATTTACTCAACCGATGTAACCCAGTTAGTCACTCGTTGAGGCTTTCTCGCTCTGCGTGTATGTGTTGGTGCAAACGGCCGTTTAAAAAAAAGAAAGAAAGAAAACAACAACACATGAAGAAGATGATGCCACATTACCGTGCACTGTCTCAGAAGGACTCAGGAGTAAGGAATGTGTTACGGCTCCCAAAGGGGCAAGGCCATTACAAAAGATGAGCGTGAAGCAAGTGCAATTAAAATTGAAGCAAACAACCCGACTCTGTAGCTTCTTGCCCTCTTTCATTCAAGCCTGCCTCCCCTGTGTCTTTTTCTCCTGCTCACTCAGCCTTGTTACACACACACACACACACACACACACACACACACACACACACACACACACACACACACACACACACTTTTTCCTTCCTTGTGGTGCATACTTGTGTCAGGTGTGCTCTGTTTTTCCAGTCAGGGTAGAGAGGAATCTGGGCCAGGGTCCAAGCTGACTATCAGCAGCACATAGCCAGAGCCCAGGACAAGAAGCAACACATCCACTCCATCTTTACTCCACCTCCTTCTCCCTTGCTCCTCACCTAATCGTTGGAACATTGCCTTGTCATGTTTTTGCTCTTTTTCCCTCACATTCACTCATGTGTGTATTTTTTTTTTTTTTTGCATAATTTTCCTTGCTGTCTTTTGTAGCATTCAAGTTCTGGTCCCTTTGGTTTGTGTGTGTTTTAAGGAGAAGTTATTTTTTTTCCTGCTTTCAAGGTGTGGAGCTTTTTTTTTTTTTTTTTTTTTTTTTTTTTTTTTTTTTTTTTTTTTTTTTTTTTTTTTTTTTTTTTTTTCCCCCCTCTTCTTTTTTTTTTTTTTTTTCCTCTTTCTTTTTTTTTTTTTTTTTTTTTTTTTTTTTTTAACTC
>VUQG01002171.1:65744-91773 GCA_015106755.1 Etia nguti
TTTTTATTTGGATGATTTTAACTTTTTTTTTTTTTTTTTTTAGCTTGAAGTGAGTCTACTTTGGACGGTTACAACATAATGGCTCATTAATAAAATCCCTATGGAGATAAATAAATCATAAATCAATGCACTGGACAAATTAAATTTTTACTTAACATGGTCTGGGTTTCTGGTTATCCCTGTTGTGTTTTTTTTACCTTCCTATCCTGTTTTTTTTTTCTGTAGGTATCAGTATTATCTGCAGGTAAAGAAGGAGGTGTTGGATGGACGTCTACAGTGCTCTGTAGAGCAGGGGATCAGGCTGGCTGGCCTGGCAGTACAAGGTAAGACAACATGAATAAGTCTCCCAATGAGAGACAGACAGCGCAAGAGAATGAGAGTGAGCACAAACTCACACTTTCTCAGGTCATCTTGACTTCACTACCTTATATGGCTGCATACCACAGGGAGAACCCAGTCCACTTGAGTTCCTATGGTATCAGTCCTAACACATGCACATACACACACACAAACACCCACCCTCGCTCCATCCTTTCGGTTCCTGGGTGCTGTCTGTGTCCCAGGGGAATGTAAACAGACAGCTTGCTTATCAGCTGCTCCAAGGTTAGCTGTAGCAGCATCAGGAAGGCTCTTATCTGTCGGGAGGTGAGGATCCTGTGCTAGACCTTCTTTTGCCTGGCAAACGCCTTTTAGGTACTTAGTACAAGCAATATCAGGAGGACTGTACATGTTATAGAGATTGTGGAGGTGGTATTGTTTCTGTTATGTAGATATTTGTTTTTGTTATCTTTAATAGTATTAAGTACACAAGTTCACAAATATTTCCGTCCAATAAAACAAGAAACACTCAGGGACACTTTAGGACTCAGTGGACATGTCCACGGCCTGAAGAGCACATTTCCAGCAGGTAGCTTCATGAAGTTTTGCCTGGGTAACCATGACAACAGCATGACAAAGCATCTACATGGATGAAATCTGCATCACTTTGACCATTGTGGATGCAGTAACACTAGTGTAATTTGACAACTATGTAGACATTTCCTTTTAAGATTCTAAAAACTTTAACAAAGCTAGTCAGTCTTGATGACAATAGCTTGATAGATTTTCTGGAATAATGCTTTCTAGCAGAAAACAGGAAGTCAGGCGATGTAGTGGAAATGAGCAACAACGTGGCAGGTAGAATGATGTAGTTGAGTGGCACTGAGACAGGGCTTTCACCCAGCATACTGGGGTTTTATTTATTTTTCATACTTTGGTTTGCACTATAGAACCATGACAGTTGAGTTAAAACAGACTTTTTTTCTAATTTGCTTTTCTAGTCTTGAGGAGTAATTTTGCAAAGAGAGCTAGCAGAATCAAAGGGGTGTTTGGACAAATAAAATTGCCTTAGTTTTAACTGGAAAAACTCTTTTCATCCTGACTTTTTTTCCTATTGGATTAGCAGCACCTTCGTAACACAAATTTATTTTATTTTTAAATCGGTAGTTTTTTTCTTATTAGGGAAACTGTATAGATCGAAGAGAAGGGCCAACAGGATGGATCCATCGATGCATATCCAATTCAGGGTCATGGTTGTGCTGGAGCCTATCCCAACTGTCATGGGGTGAGAGGCTGGGTACGCACTAGACAGGTTGCCAGTCGCTGGCAAATATTTGTGCTCAGATTTATACCAGTGGCCAATTTATAATATTTTGTTAACCAAACGTGTTTGTTTAGATGGTGGGAGGAAACCAGGTTACCTATAGAGAACCCACGCAAGAAGGGTGAACACAGTGAGTCCATATTGGACTGTACCAATTCTTATTTTCTACTCTACTTGACCACTCAGAACTTTCTAGAACTTACAATTAGCACCCATTCACACACATTCACACTCTGATTAATGCATCAGTTCAGTATCTTGCTCAAGGATACTGAGCCAGTGATAGGGATCAAAACAGCATCCTCCCTATTAGTAGATGACCTGTTCTCCTCCCTCTATTGCAAGTTCCCAGCTGACCTGCGAACCCAGAACCTTCTCGCTCTGAGGTGGCGCTAACCCCTGCACCATCATGCCACCTCAACTGATTGATATGAAACACTATAACAAACGCACAGTCAGTTTATAGTGTAAAGGCTGCTCATTACAGTGTAAAAATTAAATTCATTGTTTTTGTGTAAATAAATGTGAACATCTGTGTTTGTAATTTTTAGCTGACTTTGGAGACTTCACTCAATTCCTGTCTCAGGACTTCCTCAGGGAGTACGTGCTTTTCCCAGTGGTGAGTCCTCGAGCCTTTACCGTTAAAATACGGGCACCGTGTCTGTGTGTGTGAGAGAGTAAGAAAAAGGGAGAGAAAGTCTGTGTTTGTGTGTTTTTCTGTGTATGTGCTGCCTGAAGGCACACATTCCTGTGACATCTGTGTACCTCCTCCCTCTGCATACCTGACTCACAGGCAAAAAGCACAAAGAATAAAGAAGAATTTGAGTTGGAGGATGGGATGGAATTAATATGAAGTGATTACCAAATAGAAACAAAATATTAAATTATGGAGCATTATTTTATTTTTTAAACATTGCCAGCAACATGGTGTTCATTGTAAGACAAGTGACTTACAATGAATTATAGTGAACAAAAAGGTTTTATTGTTTTCTTTTTTCTGCCAGCCCTTTGTCTGCTTTCCCATAGCTTCCTTCTTCATCGCTCTTATTTGCCGCACAATGTTTTGCTGTCTTTATTATCTCTCAGAACTGGCGTAATGGAGAAGAGGCGCTAGAAGAGTGGACCCAGAAAGTTGCTGAGGAGCACAAGAGTCACTGGTACTGTTAGCTACTTTGTATACAGTATGCACATAAATGCATGTGTCACTAAGACAAAGTAAAATAGAGGCAATAAGATTCTTTGTACCATTCTGTGTTTTCCAGTCGAATGCAGGCCGCTGAAGCAGAACTGCTGTACATCAAGGAGGTGGAAAAACTGGATGGCTTTGGCCAGGAGAGCTTTCCAGCTAAGGTAGATACATTACATCACCCTCAACCTCTTAATCAGTATCCTTTGATTGAGAGATTTTAAATGAGTTCTTGTGTAATACTTTCTTCCCCAGGACAACTATACCAATGACATATTCATCGGTGTGTCTTTCATTGGAGTGTTTGTTAAACACAGAAATGGCAGATCCATCATGCTCCACAAGTAGGTTTCTCCTTTCAAAAAAGAAAGAAAGAATTGTTTTTCTTTTTTTCTTTTTTTTTTAACATTTGTTTGCATCTGTGTGTTATAAAGGTGGAAGGACATTGGTACCATTGCACACAACAAGTCAGCCATCACAGTGGAGATAACGAGCAGAGACGACACCATCGTTTTTCACATGGTGAGTGTTGTGTCTGCAGACGGTCTCAGCACACACAGAGGTTTATAGTGGGAGGTTAAGCATGCAGGAAAAGTATGCACACGTCCACAAAATCCCTGCGGAGTGACAAATGGACTTGGGAGAGTTGATTCTTGACTTCATATAAATACCCCTTTTCTGTTACCTTAAAATTTCAGTGTTATTATTTATTTTTTTCTCTGTTTGTGTCTGCAGGAGGATATGGAAATGGCCAAGTACATCGCCCGCCTTTTCACGGCCAGACACAAATTCTACAAACAGAACAAGATCTGTGCAGAGTGAGTTTCAAGGCCACACAGAGAAGCCAGCTGAAGGCCATTAAAACACTACGATATCAATTGTTTTTCATTTATTTTTTTAAATGTGTATTTCAACAACCTTTTGAAGGTTATACAAAAAAAAAACTGATGCTAAAAAAGACTGTGTAACATTCATTGACCTTGTAGTACATGAATATTCGATCTGGTTGCATTTATTAAAATACTAATTTGTCACATAATGTGTCTGTTTCTTTGCAGGCCCACTCACTCACCTGCACCAATGAGGAGGAGACCCACCTGGACTCATCGCCTGTCTCTGGTATGTTGAGAAGCATTTGTATGTTTTGAAATGTTTTGATACTGCTATTTCATATTGCCTCTGGTCAATATGAAAGAGACGAGAATGGAGGACAGAGGGGGAACACAGAAACGTGACCCCGCTCTCCCACTCAGGGAAGCTCTTAATCGTCCAGAATACAGACATACAGACTAATAGTGCCTTCCACTCCAAAACTTTAACTCTTTACCCCCTGAAAGCCTACTAGGAGTAACGATGAGATGTTTCTGTCATATTCAGGTCTGCATACAGAACAAAATGACTGGGTTTGCATCAGAAGTTTATGAGGGTGGTCTATGCCTATGCAGCTACCCTTGGAAAAATCCAGGAAAGGTTGCAATGGTCTTCAAACCACTGAGGTGTCAAAGCTCGTCATTAAGGGTACTAGGGTGGTCATTGAATGTCGTCTTTGTGAGGAAAGAGTTAAAGGGGAAAAAAAGAGAACACTGTGACACCGTCAGAATAAATACTTCATTATATTTATAAAAGTAGAGAAAAATGTGATAGATAGATAGAGATATATATAGATATATCCCCCAAAACAAAACAAAAAACAGCTTAACAGTGGTTTCTAATTTTAGCCTTCAGGGCTTTCTGTATGTAGTGCATGAATCCGATGTGAATGATACCTCTTCTTAAAAGAGGCAGCGATCGAAAGATTGTTGCTATAAAGGGAATAATACTGGATTCATGCACTACAAACAGAAAGCCCTAAAGGCTCAAATGAAGAACTACTGTTAAGTTGTTAGCACATGTCTGCTACCTTTGGCATGGTTTTCTATGCAGATGTTTTTCATCATGCGATTAGAGCTCTGCTTTCTGATTGTTGTTGGAATTTCACTCTGATTTTTATTGTGATTGTTGTTTGTCTTAAATTGTGCTGATGGCAGTTTATTGCTGAAACATGAATCTTTTTGCCTTTTAATAAATATAAAGAAGCATTGTTTTTTGAGAGTTCTGGTATTCTTCTTCTTTTCTAT
Source organism: Etia nguti (assembly GCA_015106755.1). Lineage (NCBI taxonomy): Eukaryota > Metazoa > Chordata > Actinopteri > Cichliformes > Cichlidae > Etia > Etia nguti. Next base: position 70,690 of record VUQG01002171.1, read on the forward strand.
AAGCTCTTAATTGTGCCATGGAGCCTTGGTTTTAACATGCGTTGGTGGTGTGGTGGGTGTTGTTGGAAAGTTAGAAAGGGTGTTGCTTGCTCTGATTTCCGGTGCGACAGCGAAGGCAGTGATTTCTGCGTCTCCCTCCCTGCTGGCCAGACAATGGTGAGGCTAAATGTAGCACAATAGATGTTCAGTCAGACCACTCGAGTGCTCAGATGACTGTCTGGAGTACCGCAAACTTTGTCCAATGACAGATCCGCAGCACTAGCTTCAATCTGGCTTGGTCACAGTCAGCCATTGTGTTTGATGTGTTAAGACAGAAAAGTAAAGTGATGGTTTCATGTGTGATGTAAAGAAACTGAAATATCACTTTGAATCAGGAAATCTTACAATGTCACACTTTTTAACCGTTTTACAATTTCTTCATTTAGCCACGGCCACAATCCTGTAACTTCCAGTCAGTGCATTCCCAGTTTGGAGACCATTATCAGGACACACAGAGCTCTCAAGGTAGGTGTTACTGTTTTAGAGTGGCTTTTCTACCCCTTTATCTCACTGCTTTAACCACAGTGTGATTTAAGATTTTTGCCTCCCTGACAATAACTCAAAACAACAGTCCTCCTAATTGTGTCTTTCCCATCAGGCGTGTGACTCACAGCCCATTCGCATTTTAACAGTCTCCCAGCCAATTAGAGCCCAACGTTTGGGGTGCAGAGCGGTGACCTCATTTATGCTTCACTCTTTCATTGACGTGTTCACACAGTCCGCCTGCCTTATAATCCGAAGAGCTTCACTCATGTCAGCTTGACAATAAAAAGCGAGCGAGTGGAAAAACATTCTGGGTGTGCTACTGCGTGTGGGCGTGAGATCGGTCTCGAGTGTGACCTCAGGCATCATACTCCGATTGTGCGGACAGAGATTATGCTTGTCTTCCTTCTCCTTGTGAACACGGGATAGTTTCACACGGGAGAGCGCTCTGCTCTGCGGGAAGGAATAACATGACATATTTTTCTGTGGTGGTTGGTGCAGCTGTGAAACCAACAAAACAGCAGTGATCATTTTTGCCACCTTCAGGATGCCACAAAGGGTGTTTATTTCAGCTTGTTTATAACAGCTTAGACAGTTAAACTGCAAGACTGGAAAACCCCCAGTACCACCTTCACCATACCACTGGCAAGATTACAGGAACATTTGGCCTCCCTTCATTTTTTTTCTTTAAATTTGTGTACGTTCCCTTTTGATTTTCTTTTTTTTAAGCTCCAACACTGTTCACTGGGCAAAGAGTGTGTTCTTTTAAGTTTTTATATGAAATACTAAGGTACTAAGTATGTGAACAGTCATAGAGCTTCAAAGATCAATAAAATCTTTCTTTGATTAAGTTTAGTTTTAGTGCGGAAATTGCTTAAAGATGTTTGCAGCTCAGATTTTCTTGTGATCCTCTTTAAACATTTTTCCATGCTTCCCTTGCTGTGCAGACAGCATCTTCCATGATGACCCGTACTACAAGTCAGAGAGCAGCCTGGATCGCTGTACAGTGGACTTTACCTATCGAAATGGTAGCGTGCCAAACGGAAGCATGTACAGCAGCCCCAGCCTGAGCTCTCTCAATCGTTCCCAGAATTTTGTCCCACCCTCGCCCATGTCCTCCAACCTCAGCATCCCTGGCAGTGAGCTCATGCGGCCTGACTACATCCCCAGCCACCGTCACAGTGCCATCATCGCACCATCCTATCGGCCCACGCCTGAGTACGATGCTGTCATGCGACAGAAGCGGTGCATGCTCCCTGCTCACCATGACCTTCACAGCCAGTCGCTACGCAGTCTGAACATCAGCAACGCCTGTGCCTACCGTCAGCCTGAGCCTCTAGTATACAGCCAGCCAGAGATGCGAGAGAGGGGCCCTTATCATGGTGTGGCACCCAGCCCTGCTCCATATACACCACAGGTAAGGGTTAGGATGCTTCGAGATTATTATTTAATTAATTTTATTTAGCTTCCTAGTTTAATGCATCTGTTTGTGACTGTTCATCTTGCAGATAACATATAGTAAGCCGGTGTCCCATGGCCCTCATCAGGGAGGACCAGCCAACAGCCAGGGTCCGTGCCATTCACCCCATGTTAATGAAAGTGGAGGCAGCGGCAGCGGTGGAGGTGGAGGAAGCTCCATCTCTCATACAGTCAGCACACCCGAGCTGGCAAATACCAAACAACAGGGGAACAACATGGGAAACTATGCAGCTACAGCCAACATGCTGAGGAACCACATGTCGCGGCCTCCTCCTCCTTACCCTTCCAGCTCCTTTCGCCCAGCCACCAGCACGCCAGACCTAGCCAGCCATCGGCATCGCATTGGCGGCAGCAGTCCAGAACTGGTTACCCGCATGGTGCAGCTGTCAGTCAAAACCTTCCAGCCCGACAGCTCAGCTGTGGTACACCAGTCCCTGCAGGAGGTCAGTGAACCATTAACTGCAGCTGCTAAGCATCGGTCCACGCTGGGCAAGAGACACAGCATGGAGGTTATAAGCAGCATGAGAGGAGCGATGGAAGGCCTTGTGATGAAAGGAATGAATGCTCCTCTTCATCGGAGGAATACTCTGAGAGAACATGTGATGCCATCTCAGCCTCAGTCCATTCCCCAGCCCCAGCCTCAAAACTCTCAGTCACAACCTCAGCCACAACCTCAACCTCAGCCTCCACCTCAACAGCCAAAAGAGTTGCCCATGAAGCCTGCCAAGAATGCACCTGAGGCAGTGACTTATCAGCACCAAAAGACTCTTTCTAATGCCACCATGCTCATACACAGCAGTGAAAGTGAAGAAGAGGAAGAAGAGGAGAGGCCTGAACTGGACGTTCAAATTCCAGGTCTCAACGAGGACATTAGCATCAGTGCACAGCTCCAGGCTGCTCTGGCCAAACTTCCCAATAAACCCCCTCCAGAATACCCGGGCCCTCCTAGACCTGCTAGCAATGCTCAAACTCGCACCCACACCCACAATCATAACAACACCCACCACACCAACCATAATCAAGGACCACAGGGCAACCAGGGACCAGTGGACCCAAGCCAAGGCCATGGCTGCACCCTAAAGACTGGACAGAGCCAGGGTGTTAGTGGGCCTGGGGTTGGTGGTGGAGGTGGTGGTGGTGGTGGGACACTGACCCGGGGGGATCAGAGTGTTGTGAATGGAGCAGTTTTAGGTCCATCCATTTCAGAACCGGACTTGACCAGTGTGAAGGAGAGGGTGAGGAAGGAGCCGGTAAAAGAGAGGCCAGTATCAGAGATGTTTTCCTTGGAAGACAGCATAGTGGAGAGGGAAATTGCTCAAAGGGTAAGATACTCACTCATTGTAGTGCATACATCTTCACAGTCTTTCCCTCAAATTTTAGGACTAACATATTTTTACATTTTAACACAGTGCACCAAATTTTTTACTTATTGCAATGTAATGCATTTTTTTAACTTAATATTACAATATAACACATTTACTTAATAATACAATGTAACACTTTTTTTACATAATAATACAATGCAAGACATTTTCTATTTAACAATACATTTTTTAAACTTAATAACACATTGTAACATATGGTGTTAAATTTTATCTATGTTTATACCATTCACAATTTTTTCTCTATTACCTTTCCATATGTAATACAAATGGTAAGCATAACATTACGAAATAAAATACCTGACACCTCTAAAGCCAATGTACTGGTATAGTTTTAAATATTACAGTCTGTTGTCTGCTCACTAGTTTCAAAGCTCCTGATTAGCAGTAATCTGGGGTTCAGCACCTGAAAGGGCAGCACTGGACTCTGAATTCCCCGAGGCAGCTAAAAGCCTTAACAAGCCTTCCGATTATTCTTTGAGTTGGGTGTCTTTGCGTAGATGGGCTTTCTGTTAATATGCAAACATCTGACCCAGCACCAGTCCAGTCATAAATAATTGCCTCCTAGAGATAAACCTGTCTGTTTGTGATTGCAGGTGTGTTTGATTTTAGCCAATAAAACTTAAAGAATGTTTTCTTCTTACTGCTGTCCAAAGCTGTTAAAGCCCTTAATGCCAGCTGCTTTATCTTATGCGTAGAGGGTACCCCTTATGACCCCCAAGCTGTTGTTTTGACTGCCCCATGGGGGATCAAGGAGGTGGAAAGGGGAAGGGCGGCGCTGTCCTGGAGGTTTAATAGCATCAGAGATTAGGAGAGGTAATCCTTCGAGGAAGGAGACGGTGCAATGTGGGTCAGTGTTTGGGAGCGAGAAAGAGAGTCAGGATGACAGAGAGTGTGTTGTAATCAAACAGAAGCTGAAGAGGTAGGTGGGAATAAACAAAGATAAAACAATTAATAGCATGTAAGAAGGACAAACGAGGATGAAGGCAACCAGATGGATAAGCACTCTTTCTTAATAGGCTTTGTGTGGTGGGCTTCTTGTTTCACACCTTTGGACTTATTACAAGGGGATTGGTACGGGGAGTTTATGCACATGCACGTGAAATTCTCCCCACCCACTACTGCTCATGCACATCTGCGTGAACACTGTACTCGCGCAATGGCAGGTCAGTCAGTCTTGCAAAGCTGCTGGTGCCTGTAAGCATGACAACAGGATTTTTCTCTCTCCTGAAGACGCTGGAGAGACAGAAGATGTCTGTGGACTCCATGAAGAGGCCGCTGATGATGGCCGCACTCAACGGCCTCTACGTCGCCCGAATGCCTGTCCCCGAGAGTCCAGGGGAGGAAGGCGCCAAGGCGGCTACTGATGAAAGGGTAGGATGCTTGCTTTTTGTACCTAGTATACATTATTATGGTTAATTTTGAGGGTTTCATGACTGTAACTTTGTATTATTCTGTATTTTGTAACATATAGTAAAAAAAAATCCTGTTAATTAGCAGACAACCTTTGAAAAATATGCTGCTGTGAATTCATTTTAAGCCTCTGTTTTGTTGCTACTTTATTACTACACTTACTATACCCAAAACCTTTGGGATTTACTGACATGTTTGTAATTGGAAACTTATCATATTAAAGATAGAAAAGGCTTTTTAAGCTCTTAAAAAAAATAAATCAAAATTATTAAAACGAGTATTTAAAGAACTGATATCAAGAATAACATACCAGAGTTCATGTTCTGGATTAGGTCTCTTTACTCATTTAAACTTATTTAAACAGAATAATTATAAAAGCTTTAAAGCTCCCCAAAAAGTTTGTTTGGTCATCGTCGTACCAAAACTCACAGTCTCTATTAATCACATAATTTTAATGAATTCCACTGCCCAAATAGATCCCCAGTGTGTTCGGCTCCCTTTTGAGTGTGGAGGTGTGAATCCCAGTCTTTGTCCCAACTGTTGCTAAGCTAATGGGGGCAAACCCTAAGTGGGCTGTGGAACGTGTGGCACGGTGGTGCTTATCGCCTCTGGGCCTACTGGTATGTTAAGAATGTGACCTGAGAGAGAGCGAGCCAGCCACTGAGAAAGAGAGACAGACAGAGATTCTGGCCTCTCAGACATGACTGGCCTAATAAACACCACTGCTGCTGCGTATTCTGCTCTTTCCTGACTATATTGATTCAGTATGAACACTTGTGAGCATCAGGAGGAAACTGATGAGAATTTAAAAATGTGAGTGTGTTACAAAAACAGTGTTGGATTCGAATGCCTTTGTCGGGGTGTAATGTAAATGAATGAGTGCCCTTTTGTGGACTGAAAGAGAGACTTCTGAATAATAAACACCCTCTACTTTTTCTCTCCCTCTCTCTCTCTCTAGTGTAAGACCTTGGAGTTGAAGCTAGAAGAAGAACGGGTCTTCACCGAGTATGAGCAGGTGCCCAAGAAGAGGGCAGACTGTGTTCTCACAACAGCAACTTTTCCCGAAAATGCAGAGCGCAATCGTTTCCGCGATGTTGTTCCTTATGAGGAGAATCGAGTTGAGCTTGTACCCAACAAGGAGAACAACACGGGCTACATAAATGCCTCGCATATCAAGGTATACACAGCTGTGCTTATCTGTGTGTGATCCAGGCTTTTGCAGTACTGTTTAAAAGTCTTGAGTTACCCTTCGTTTCCTTTCCTGTAGTCTTCAGTAATACTTCTCCATGTTCCTTAATAGATATTCAAACCTCTTTTCTGGATGCTGGCTGACTTTTGTTCCATTCTCTGTCAAGATGATCCCACACTGCTTCAGTAATGTTGAGTTTCAGGCTCTGGGGAGGCCAATCCATCACTGATAGTGTTCTATTGTTTTCAAATCCAGGTAGTCTTTTAGTGCATTGGCAGTATCTGTCGTGGTGAAAAATGAAGCTTTTGCCAATCAGACCCTTTCCAGATAGTATTGCATGTCTGATGGTAATTTTCTGCATTCATAATTCCATCGATTTTTCACTGGCAGAAATGCAGCCCCAAACCATGACAGAGCCTCCACCGTGTTTTACAGACGGCTGCAGACAGTTGCTGTTGTACCTCACTCCTGACCTCCTCCATATATGTATAATTTGGACCAAAATTTTTGAAACTGGATCCATCAGATCTGTTGCCCCTGACTTTCAGTCCAGTTCTTGTGTAACTGGACATACCTCGGGCTTTTCTTACTGTTTAGGCTTCCTTAAGAATGGCTTCTTGACAGGCAACCTTCCACTTAGACCATTTCTGATGAATCTTCAGTTTCGTACTTGTTAAGTTTCCTCATTTTTTTAAGGTCACACTACACATTATACTGAGATGGCCAAAGTATTTGGCTAAGAGCTCTTTGGGAATCACCTTCCTGTTGCAAAATTACTCAAACGGAAACAGAAAATATCTGTCAAACTGAAACTGGAAGTTATCTTTATCATATTTCATAGATTCAAATATCTATATCTATATCTATACATATCTATGTACATATTTTGTTTCTTTTTTGTATATACACACAAAAAAGAACAAAAAAGACGAGTACTTCATGACTTCATGACTTTTGCACAGTGCTGAGTTTGACAGATTTAAAGCCTTCTGTGTCTGCCCATGAAAGTCGTACATTTTGAAGAGTGATGTCCAAAGAAAAGCACAATTCAAACTTAAGAAGCTAAACTCATCAATCAAGATGTCTTTATCCAAACCAAAATCAGAAACACATGTTTTTCATTGGTCAGCGATGATAAGAGATATTACCCCAACTCATGTAGCTGTGGCTTTCTTCGGGTGGCTCATATAATGTCAGCTCTGCAACTGTGACTTGATTGCTGGTTGGTTTCAATTTAAGAAGAAATACTTGAGTAATAAAATATATCACAAGTTGTTTTACAATACTTAGGTTCATCTACATGGCTCTTAAACAGACTTGCAGTCTCAAAGTGCTTTGCAACACCCACATCATACAGCCTAAATGAAAACAGAGTATAAAGTTGATGCTTTCAGTTTTGTTCTAGTCTTTGTTGTGGTCATTGCTAAGCAGGGAATGGCTCGGAGGAAAGGATGAAAGGCAGCTATTGAAGGCTGTTTGTGCCTTTAAGCTCCCAGAGCTTGTGGAATTCCCAAAGAATGTTGTCCAAACTCCAAAACCCTCTTAAACAACCTGAGCCGCTCTCACTGGCTCTTTATTCATGTTTAGTTGCAAACAGTATGTGCATGCAAGCTTGTGCATACGCGTGCGTCTGCATGCCATGTGTACGTTGTGCACCAAAGCAGCACTGAATCGCTGCCTACCACAGTGTAACCCTCTTACTCCCCTATCATTTAAGGTGGTTGCCGCAGAACAAAAAGACCTTGTGTATTCCCCATCCGTCTCTTAATACAGTGTTTATAGTCACGAGGTGGCCTGAGAAATCAGCTGAGACATGCCCTTTATGTAATAGTACTGAAGTTTCTTTGGTTGGAGTGTGCTAAAGATTGGACGTATTTAAGTGTTATTTGTGGTCTTTTGGTTATCAGGAAGGGGAAATGGAAGAAAACTAGAGATAAGGAGTTAATAGAGTTATAAATGAAAGAAAAGCGATCCCTCTGTGGATAACAGTAGCAGGTGTTTACACTGCCCTCCAGTGGTTGTGAATATTGTAGACGTCTGTAGGTGAGCTGAACTTCTGATAGCAGCCAGCACTATTTTTTAATTATAGTTTATATACAGTCATTGACTTTAATACATTGGTTTCAGCCTGTTCTGTCCTGCCATGTAAGACAGACTTTAAACCTGACCTGAACTCCTTTTAGCTTACCGTTTACTCTTAGCAATTGGATCAGTCTGCCATTTATCATTTACGATAAAATGTGTTAGCTGTTTATCAATGAGTACCGTCTTTTCAGCCATTACCTTTCATCAGTTACTTTTACTTCCACTCTTCTATTAATCTACCTTTATTCTATTTAGCAGCTGATCGTTATTATTGACACATCAGTCTAACATTTTCAACAGTTATACTTTACTTTTAGTCAACAATTTCAAACGCTGGATGTACTTTTATAAATAAACAAAGTTTTCACTAGACTCTATACAGTTCTGTGATATTCTAAGTACATCCCATGATTCAGTAGCTTGTAGAACGAATGTAATGATTTTCTGTATGATTTTAATCAATCGCTCAGATTGTTGTGGAGGAATTAACCTCCACTCTTTTTTTATAACGCTGCTTCAGTTCAGTCAGGGTTGTGTGCATTCATTTATTCACAGTTCTTTTAAGGTCTTACCGCAGCACTTGAGACGGTTTGAGTCTGGACTTTTGGCCATTGGAGCGCCTCGATTCTTTCTTTTTTCAGCCATTCGATTTTAGATTTGCTGCTTTGGGTTATTGTCACATTTGACCCAGTTTTGGCCAAGCTTTAGCTGCCGGACTGATGACCTCACATTAGACACTAGAATACTTCCTGTCCTGTGGCTGCAAAATAAACCCAAATCATCACCCCTCCTCCACCGTGCTTGACAGTGGGCGGTGGTGTTTGTGCTGGAGGGGTTGCTACATTATGGCCAAACATCTCCACTGTGCTCTCATCTGTCCAACTTTGCAAACCTAAGCCATGCTTCCACACTATTTTTTTTAGAGAGATGAGGGTATCTCATATCATTCCTTCCAAACAAGCCATACTTATTCAGTATTTTTCTTATTGTACTGTCATGAACTTTAACATTTAACACCCTAACTGAGGCCTTTAGAGTCTGAGATGTAGCTCTTGGGGTTTTTTGCAATATCATTGCACGGTCTGACCTTGGGTTGGGTTTGCTGGGACATGATGATCATTTAATCAAATGCATTTGATCAGCAGAACCTGGCTGCAACTTTCACTTTTAAATCCTACTGAAGCAGTGAGGGTGTGCTTAGTTTTTTACAGGACTGTATGTTGAATATCTAAACTGCCAGTCATTTACATTTAGCTATCTGTCAATGTTTCCATTTACCCCCATGCTACTTGCAGACATTGTTCAATACTAGATCTGCTTCTGTGTTTGTTTTCTTTCATTTGGCTTAATTTCTTGGTAAACAAAAAAGTGTTTGTTTGTATATGTGAGGCTGATTTGCATATGCACTGCATACTGTAATATCCACTAATTGATTCTGCATGTCTTCCCAGGTCATGATCAGAGGGGAGGAATGGCACTACATTGCTACCCAGGGTCCACTAGCCAACACCTGTGCCGACTTCTGGCAGATGGTCTGGGAGCAGGGGGTCAACGTTATCGCCATGGTTACTGCCGAGGAGGTACACTGACACACACACACACACACACAAAGATGTGGATTTTTCTTTTTTTTTTTAGTGGCCGACAGCTTCCTGTCTGTGAGAGAAATGACACTGTGGCGAGTGTGTGTGGGGCGATCGTGGCTCAAGAGTTGGCAGTTCGTCTTGTAATCGGAAGGTTGCCGGTTCGAGCCCCGGCTCCGACAGTCTCGGTCGTTGTGTCCTTGGGCAAGAAACTTCACCCGTTGCCTACTGGTGGTGGTCAGAGCTCCCGGTGGTGCCAGATTCCGGCAGCCTCGTCTTTGTCAGTGCGCCCCAGGGCAGCTGTGGCTACAATGTAGCTTGCCATCACCAGTGTGTGAATGGGTGGATGACTGAATGTAGTGTAAAGCGCTATACAAATACAGGCCATTCACTGTGACTTTAGGTTTATTTCTAAGGGTCAGGACTCATTGTTGACATCTATTTTGCCTCATCTGCTTCTTTTCTTCATTCCCATCACCCACGAATCACTTCTCATCTGGCGCTTGTCGTCCTTTCATCTAGGAGGGCGGCAGGTCCAAGAGTCACCGCTATTGGCCTAAACTGGGCTCCAAACACAACTCAGCCACTCACGGCAAGTTCAAGGTGACCACCAAATTTCGCACGGACTCGGGGTGCTACGCCACGACGGGGCTGAAGGTTAAACACCTGCTGTCTGGCCAGGAGAGGACGGTCTGGCACCTGCAATACACAGACTGGCCTGAGCAGGGCTGTCCTGAATATGTACTGGGCTTTCTCTGTAAGTGCGACCGCCGCTGTCCTTTATTAAAAATATGCTTAATCGGATAAATGTAAGCATAGAGCCAGCATAAAGACTAGACATCAATTTGACTTTTCTTTTCTGCAGCATATCTGGAGGAGATCCAATCTGTGAGGAGACACACTAACTCTATGCTGGACACCTCAAAGAGCCTCAATCCACCTGTGGTGGTGCACTGTAGCGCTGGCGTAGGTCGTACTGGAGTGGTCATCCTAACTGAGCTCATGATCAGGTGTTTGGAGCACAATGAGGTGTGTGGATGATGTCCTTAAGGGGCTGCAAATGTAACATTTAGTGAAGGTGTAGAACATTTTTAGAGTCCCTGGCTTTCTTTGACAGTCGCAGGATACATGCATCACTTAGAAGCAGGTTTTTTACTTGGTAACTTAGGATATTTTACATGCAAGATATACATAATCCCTCTTTTATCTAATTTTATTCCTGCATAAAGTTACACCTCAATCAAAAACATTTGACCGGCTCTCACTGTTGTCCTTGTCTTTCTTTTTCTTCTCTCCCCCTCAGCCCGTGGAGGTTCCCACAATGTTATCAGAGCTGAGGCAGCAGAGGATGCTAATGGTACAGACCATCTCCCAGTATAAGTTTGTCCACCAGGTTCTTATCCAGTTTCTCAAGAACTCCCGCCTTATTTGAACCCGAGCCCCTATCGGCTGATCCAGACTACTTCAAGTCAGCAGGAGGACTGTACAACAAACACAGTATACTGGTAGCTGGAGGGAAGGAAGAACAGAGATTCATGTTTTCTGTGTGGCACTTCATACGTATGTAAATTCTAACCCAAAACTCACCTCAAGGGAGGAACGGATCTGGTGGGCCTGTATAGAAATTGACAGCCATTTCTCCTAATCAGTGTATTTCAAATTTTGTTCCTTCTCCCCCTTTAATCTTGGACTTTTTGTTTGAAACATGCATATTCCTTCAGGTTTTTTTCAGCTTCAGGTTTCTTAAGAAAAAGCTTGAGAAATTAAATCTCAGTTTCAATTAGGAGAGATAGCACGACTGGTACATTTCTCATTTAGCCATCATTACAAATGGCATTATGCTGCATGAACAGTAGGTGGCAGCAGTATTATTGCTATACTCTGAAAGAGTTTGCCAAACAAAAGTATTCTTAAATCACTGTTCTAAAATGATCCTTTATTCCTGTATTGATTTAATACAGCAAGTATTTACTTCAAATTTGTAAGAAATGTTTTTATTTATTTCTATAAAGACTGTGGTCACCTTTGCCATGGCAACCATGTTGATCTTTTGAACTCTTTTTAAGTTTTTTGAAAAACCCCAATTTGTTTTGTGAGGAGGCCATTTTTTGAGACATTTCTATTAAGCTCCTTTCAGGCAGACACACACGCATGCAAACAACATACACTTTAACAATTCTTTATCATCTAAAGAATTGATATATGTATAAAAAATGTATAATGTATCATCATAAACATTTCAAAACTCTGAAATTGGCGATACAAATTTGTCCATATGCAGTAAGTACTGTGTATAATGTGTCATTGTGCCTTATTGTAGTAATATGTAACTACAGGGAGAAGCTGATTGGCTGATACACTCATTGTTCCGATTAGGTTTTTGGCTAAATTCATTACTTTTTAGGTTTCATTGTAGAAACAAACAGAAAAAAAATAAAAATAAAAATTCCACTAATCTTTTCCAAACCCAGCTGAAGAAAAATGTGTTGCCATGTTTCTGGATCCTGTTTGTAAAATTGCATTCTGAATGATTTTCTTCCATATTGCATTAAATATGTTTTCCTGCTTCTCTGAATTGTAATGCAAAGCCAGCCATGTCCAGCATAACTCTGTACATAATGGGCATGCGAAAAAAGATTTCTGCAAGTGTTTTTATAGAGTTTCCTTCCTCGACTTGGTACCCTTAAAATACCGCAACATAGTAAACTATGCATGCATTTTTAAAAAAAATATTTCAATGTATATATTCTCTGATAAATATAAGCTTTGTGCTCTCTTGACATGTAAGTGTTTTATTGCACTCCTGTTCTCTTTGACAGTATTTTCTCACACAGCATTCCACTGTTTGTTAATATTTAATTTTTCCCCTCAAGTTTTCCTTTTTTAAATTTTTTGGGCAGAACTTCTAAATACATTTCAATATGTGTACATATGTTTTGTATATGCATTTTTTCAGTTTTCTCTCCCCAGACATGTTTGAAGCTGTTGTACTTGCTCATTATGCAATAAAGCCTTATTTTCTTTAAAAGTGCAGCATCGAGATCACAGTGAAACATCAACATCAGATGAAAGGAGTTATACGAGGTGCTGAAGTATCCGCCATCACTGGGACACATTCATTTTATTTAACAGGCCCCATATGGTGATACAGCTCTCTTGATTGGATGACAGGGATTTAGCTTGCATTGATCCTCCTATTTGCGTACCTCCATAAACAACTCAACTCCTGGATTACAAAGTACAGCTGTAGTCTCAAGCCAAATCAAAGTTATTTACTTGATTTAAAAAACAAAACAAAAAAAAACACCTTCCACAAAGTCACATTTTCCTGCAAATTCCACAATAAATGCTTGCTTGTTGCAAAAGGATCCTGCGTCTAACTGATAGGTAGATGCAGGATAAATAACCGTGAAGACATACTCCGGAAAAAAACCAAGATAAATTATTTGAATAAGACAGAGTTTGGAAAGTGTATGCAGTCCATAGGGATCAGTCTTGGCATTTCTCTCTTTGTTCTCTTTATTTTTGTGCTATCATTTTACGCAGCTCTTCAATGTAAAAGTGATCCTTCCCATGAGCCACCTCCATTATAGCCATTGCCTGTGGATATGCAAGTAAATATATTATTAATTAACGTCACACAATTGCTGTATATACGTTATTTCAATGTGTAGGTATACTAAAGCTGAACACTTTTCTATATACCTTATTATTTAGTGTATTCAGGTAGTCAGCTGACCTCATTTTTTGGGCATATAATATCTGACCAACTCAAGTAAACCCAGATCATAACACTGCCCCCCACAGGCTTGGACTGTAGGCACTAGCCATAACGTGTGCATCACTTCATCTGCCTCTTTTCTTATCCTGATGCCTCATTACTGTGGAACAGGGTAAACCCAGACTCATAAGACCTTTATCCATTGTTCCAGAGCCAATCTTTTCTAATTAACTAATTTAGAAGTAGTTTCCTTAGGCCTACACAGCTATTTAATTCCTGTTCCTCTCTTCACATTGTGAATTTAGAAATGTGCTTGGTTTCACTATTAAACATAATTTTTCATTTTCGACCTGGTTGTTTAAGAGATAAGAGTTAGTTAGGGTTAAATAACTTGTTGCCAGCCTAAACATTTCAATCACTTCAGTAATTATTCAGAGAGAAGTGCTTATCTGTTTAAGTTTAGTTAACTTTAGTTAAATGCAGTTGGTGACTTTTTTTTGGCCAGGCAGTGTATTAGAAAAAGTATTGTTGATACCTTATAAATAGTTGTTCACTGGTTAGTATTTATTTAGTATTTAGACATTCTAATATAAAAGCTCAGCAGGTCATATTACCTTCTTGAGAGCGCTGGTGCACGCTGAATGCCTCTCCAGGCTCAAGTACAGTCGGCCCAGTTTCAGGTAGACGGACGACACATTAAGGGAGTAAGGTGGATAGAGATGGCTGGATTGGACCGAGATCACATAAGCAAATGAGAAAAAAAGAAAAAAAAAGACACATCTAAGATAAAAAACGATCTTTTAGACGCAGTACGGTTACTAAAAAAAAAAAGACACAAAAAAAATAATACTGCAAATTTTCAAAATTATACCAGCGATTTGGAAAATTGTAATAAAAATACTACTTGAAAAATGCTTTTAAACATGAGGTGATATTGTAACTGTTGATAAAATGCAGCGATGTGAAAAGGCTGATTTTAAAAGCTGAAAATATGTAAAAATGAAAATAATAGGACACGACACAGAAGTTCCCTAGTGGCATGGAATCATAGTCAAAACTAAAATGGTGGCTTATCGGTTTTAGTTGAGCATACTTAGATGAACACATTGCCCAAAATAAAGAAACCTACAGGAATACAGTCTGTAATATCTGATCAGTTTTAAGCACCCAAAAAACAACAACAACCCCCACCCTCCAAAACAAAACAAACAAACAACAAAAACACAGCAACAACAAATACATTTGGAAAGAACAGCAGAGGATGGGACAGGTTTTTATGTTTAATACCTGTAAGGTTTGAGAAGCTTCTCGCCATATCTGATAGCTCCATCTACATCTTGCATGTACAAGCAAATCCCCATGGCTTGGTACATCATGTGGAGCATGTACACATTGGAGTCATCAAAGACGGCTCCCATTTCCTCCAGGCTCTGCTCGCACATCTCCAGCAACTCACTAGGGGGTGGCACTGAGTGAAGGCTACAAGCTCATAGTTGGCAAAGGATTCAAATGAGCTTCTGATGATATAGTGAGCCTTGTTAAATAATAAAGTCTGGACTGAAAAGACTGGTTGTCTTAGAACCACCAGTCTCATCTTCATTGAGCGTCTACTCACTGACTGAGTGTGTGGACTTGTCAGACCACACCCACTGTATCTTATTGTCACTCTAGTTTATGATGAAGATATCTGTGGAGTTCCAAATACACTAAAAGTCCTTAAGATCGTGGGACAGATGCATTCCACCTCAGAAGGTCACTACTCAGGACTCATTTAAGTCTCCAATCCTTATTTTGTTCCCAGCTAAACGCTTGTTAACTTTTGTGACTTTATCTTTGACAGCAGGGTTTATCTTTATGGCAAACAGTCATATAAACGTGTTAAGGTACAGAAATGTGTTGTTGTTGTAGTTCCCCTCGGTCATGGTGTTGCTGCTGGTAAAAATGTGTAGTAGCTAAATAAATTGATAAATGTCAAGCAGCTATTTCATCTATAAGACAATAATTATAATATACTGACTGGAATAAAGCAAGGGAATGTGGAACTTAGGCTTGAATGCTGAACTGTTGCTGATATGTTTCTACTTGTTGACAGTATTTCTTGCAGGAACTCTTCACCTTTTGGTGCTAATGAAGTTTACGATAAAATGATGAAGGATATTCTTTGTGTGTTTGAATTCCCGGAACTCTCTGATAGTTTTCCGGGCGTAGCGAACCATGTTGTTGATGACATCTGGCTCAATGGAATCCCTCTGCTTACGTACTTTTAATTTTGTCTTATCCTATAGATAAAGACAGGAGAGAGAGCACGAGAGTCAAAAAATATTTGAACAATGCTTTCTAAATTCTTCAATTATACTCTCACTGGCCACTTTGTTAAGCACACCTCTTCACCTGCTTGCTAATGCAGATATCTTAATGATCCAAGCACATGGCAGTAACTGAGTGCATTTAGGCATGTAGACATGGTCAAGATGACCAGCTGAAGTTCAAACTGAGCATCAGAATGGGGAAGAAAGGACTTCCTGTTGATCTACTGGGATTTTCCTCACACATCCATCTCTAGGGTTTACAGAGAATGGTGTGAAAAGCAGCGGGGCTCTAGGGGAAAATGCCTTGTTGATGCCAGAGGTCACAGACCAATGACCAGACTGCTTTGAGCTGATAGAAAGACAACAGTAATGCAAATAACCAGCATTACAACCAAAGTATGTGGAAGAGCATTTCTGAAAGCACAACAAGTTGAACCTCGAAAAACACCACACCAGGTGCAAAGAACAGGAAACAGGCTACAATTTACACATGGTAACCAAAATTGGATAACAGAAGATTGGAAAAAAAATGGAAAAATGTTGCCTGGTCTGATGAGTCTCAATTTAATTTTGATGTTTTTGTCAGAAATTAGTCTAAACAACATGAAATCAATGGTTCAGCCTGCTGGTGGTCTGATGGTGTAGGGGTTACCGTAGTTTCTTGGCACACTTCAGTCCCCTTAGTACCAACTGAGCATTGTTGCTGACCATCTCCATCCCTTTATGACCACAGTGCACCCATCTTCTGACGGCTGCTTACAGCAGCAAAATGCACCGTGTCACAAAGCTCAAATAATTTCAAACTAGTTTCTTGAACATGACTTGAGTTCACTGTATTCAAATGGCCTCCACAATCATCAGATATCAATCTAACAGATCACCTTTGACATGTGGTGGAACAGGATATTTGTATCAAGGATGTGCAGTGGACACATGTGCAGAAACTGTGTGTTGCCATCATGTCAATATGGACCAAAATCTCTGAGGAGTTTCCAACACCTTGTTATGCCACGAAGAATTAAGGCACTTCTGAAGGAAAAAGGAGATTTAATCCAGTACTAGCCAGGTGTATCTAATAAAGTGGCTGGTGAGAGTACATACCTTGTGGCATGTAGCATTTCCCAGTCCTTACAAGTGCACCCATCTAAATGATGCATATTATTAATTTTTTGCTTTATTCTCCATTCTACATTTTACCAGGTCTTACTTTTGACTTGCTTTTACATTCCTGGCAGTCACAGGTAAAGTAGTAGGACTCTCTCAGCCTGTTATTGCGGTCATCTGTTGGGTAGAGGAGGTCTATGTAGCTGATAAGCACCTAGAAGGGGATTTAACACACACACACATACACACACACATTCAAAATAAAGCACACTCTCTGTCATTGACATTGTTTACTTTTCTTTGCTGCCATATAGCTCCTAAGACGCAGGGCGAAGGTTTTGCTAAAAATAACCCGGCTGAAATCTGCTGCTGCATCCCTCCTTCAAACCAGATCTCCTGCTTCTCTTCACTGACCTGTCACTGACGTGGTGCTTTTCATTAGCGGTGTTGCCGTTCTCTACCTTTCCCTTAACAATTTTTAGGCTGGTGTCTCAATCACATTGTTTTTCTTGGGTTTTTTTTTTTAGTAATATACTTGTAACTTGTCATTCTAAGAGTTTAATGCTGATTAAACAAACAAGATGAGTTCAGTTGAAATAAACTTTATTATTATAATTGTTACCTTCGCCAGGCTAACTCTTTTCCCTGTTTCTAGCTTTAATTGTGCAGTTGTGACTGCACAATTTAATTTGAACATAAAAAATCATTGTTTTTTTACCAACATAAAAGCTGTTCAGTCGATCTTCCATTGACAAATAACTCTGACATAACTCACATGTGCTGCCTTAGCACAGAAAGGCAAGCCAACTCCTCCACACACACTTAAAAGAAAAAAAAAGATCACGACCCAACCCCCTCTAATAGCAGCTGTCTCTTTTCCTCACTTCATCTCCAGGTTTCATGTCCTGCACCGCCCGAACTTCAGCCGATGTCCCGTTGTACGTGACTATGACGCTGGGAAGACAGCTGTGGTTTATCAGTGCCACGCTGTGCAGAGAGAAAGATATCAAAAGAAAGGAAGCGATTTAAACAAAAGCGATCCCTTCTTAGAATGGATAAGGTGGGAAAACTGAGGCTTAGTATTACTCCAAGCATTTGAATAATAACCTACTATTTTTAAGTGGTATTACTACAATGCTAAAACTGTGCTTGCACAGAGCTCTTGCATGACACTGACATATGTTATTACCAGGGCTGCATGCTGGAAATACCTCAGCAAAGAACTGAATAGGAAAACTCTGCCTCACTTGGCCTTTACCACCACATCCCACCGGGGGAAACAGCATCACACATTCTCTCTCTCTATATTACACAGAGACACACACACACGTGCATTGCAAGTGCAGAAACATAGCAATAATCAATAATCCACCTTTTCATCAGCATCATGAACAACAACTGCAGTCAGAGGTCAGGGCAGCGGGCAGATTTATTTAAGCCTATGCCACAAACTCCCACCATCTTTTTCAAATAGGTTACCACAAGCCCCAAACAGTTTTAGCCTTACTAAAGTAAAATAAGGACAACTGCAATGTCTGTAAGCATGGAACAAACCAGAGAAGCCCATAAACCACAGGTCCTTGCAGACTGACTGGATGAAGTCACCGTACCAAAGAAGCAACATCCTAGAATTCCCCATTCAGTCAATTTCCAATTGACCAGCTTCTACATGTATTACATATGCGCATATTACAGTACGAGTGTTCAACATGTGGTAACAATATTTAAAATTCCTTACAAAAACACAAATTACTCACCCATCAGAACTTCATCTTTCTGGTCTTGCACTCAGCAAAGTCAATGACAACCCTGCTCAAATGAAAAGTCCCGGCAGTATACTCATCCTCCTCTCTTCTCTCCTTCTAGCATCACATTTTTTTGTTGATTTCGTTTCCCAAAGCTAATTTATATATTTTGGGCATTTAAGCTTTTATCCTATAGGACATTAGAGAGAAGACAGGTAAGCTGGGAGAAAGACAATAAAAAAAAAATGGCTTTAGGGGTGGATTCCAGGGGTGGATTTGCCTTTGGTGACTTGAACCAAACAAACTGCCTTTTCAAGCTAAATAAACAGACTGACATCCATAGAAGTCATTAGATAACACAAAGTGTGGAAAATCAAAAAGAAAACACTGAGACACAACAGTAGGTAGAGGAAGTACTGTGCAGTATATGTGCTGCTGAAACCTTACGTGTGTTCACAAAACCTTTCATGGTGTGGGGGTTGTATTTAAGTCAATTCCTGTTTTCAAGGAAATCCCAAAATCAGTTTCACTTAACTCTCTTCTACTTCCTGTTTTGCTTTTCCCCTCCAGTTGTCAGCACTCGCTGTTGTAACGCTGTCTCTTCGCTCTCTCCAAGCTACCAATTCATTTCATAGTTTGATTACTTGTGTATGACCTTTGAGCCAGTCACTTGGACTTTTGCTTTTCCTTCTTATTGTCATATGTTATTGTTTTATGAAGAAAAGTTATGCCCATGCTTTTGGGTCATCGATCAAAAAGTGTGACAGTTCTTTCTTACTCTGGATAGACTGCAGTACCCAAGTGGGAAAGTTCATCATCCTCTATTGTGAAACCGTTGCAGGCAACCTATTGTGTAGGACAAAGAGAAGAACAGAGAAGAGTTATGATGAAAATTAGACTACGACTGTGTGTGCTGGCTTGGCTTAGCTATCGGCTAACTAGCTGGCGTTTGACACGTCACCCAGAAGTCAGTAAAATCCAGTTTGGATCAACACACTGTTTTGATTCCCTCGTATAGTGATGCAGAGGTAACACAAGTGACTGTGAAGAATGGCTGTGGGTAATTAATGGATCCACTTCATACCACAATACCTGCATTCATTTTATATTTAAGGTTCTCACTGTATCAAAATTACATGGTATAACAAAGCATTACCTGGGAGAAGAGTGTGAGTAGTTCTTTGTGGTCCGGCACATCCAAATGTTTGGAGTAAAAGCGATGCAATCCGGCAATGTCTGCCTCGGTCGTCTCTCTTTTCTCATTATCTTCCTCCTCTGTGTCTGTTACAATAAAAGAATTTGGATTCATTTGAAATATTTTATTGTTTCACTGGTTCGTTTACCCAGGATTTGGTGCTGTGCTTATTTCACCCTAAGACTTTCTTTTTTGTTTGGTAAACTTGTTGATGGGTCTGGAGAGGTTTAAAGTGCTTGTTCAGTTGAGTTTTGGATTCCTGTTATTTTCCTGTCTTATCAGTAATGTCGAGGCTCAGACTTATTATATTTTTGAGTGCTGGTTACGGTTTAGTTTTTATTTAATATTTCTTTAAACATTGGCTGCCTTTTCACTAATTTTCAGCCCAGTCCTTTTACCAGACCATTTTTTTGTTTGTTAAGCCACTAAACACTGATCCACTTGTACTGAACTCTAATTATGTTTACATGATTTATTTGGATTTTCACATAAATGAACTAAATGCATTTTTTAATGGTTTGCACTGTACCAAGAGCTATAAGTTTCTTCTTGTTAACTTGGTCAAACATCATTTGACTTGACAGACACTTATACAGTCTGCACTGTGTGCCCAAGAGCTCCTATTTCACGTTTAAGCATTTACACTTGTTATGTAGTCTGAACACCACTTGAACCACATTTATAGGGTATATATAGATGTGGTTGGGGATGTTTCTCAGTGGATGTTTCTCTGAGATATCTTGAGGGTATCTAGGGATCTCTAGGACTGAAGTAAACTTGTAGTGTTTCTGCACAGACACTACACAGGTGGCTAGACAAGTGTGGTTCATAAAGAGCAACCAAGGCCAAGTCACCATCAAGAAATCATGTATGCCTTTTCTCCTTTTGTTGTAAAGAAATAAGTACTCACGTGATTGCATCTCTCCTATGAGCAACATCTTCTCACAAACGCATCGTTCTTTCTGCATTTTCTGCAGAAAACAGACATGGTTAGCAGAAATGACCTTAGGAGACTCCAGCATTTGCTAGACAGCGCTTCAGAAAGAGATGATTGTATTTTATGTATTATTAACTGCCCAACCTTCTTTGCAAGGATTCGCGCCACCAGCCTGGATATCTCGGACGGGCACCAGTTCTCTCCAAAAGCAACCATTGCTGAACACTCCAGCTTGTGCATGGCCCAGTCCCCTTTCTAAGGAGCGCATAAATGTAATAATAGCATACAAAAAACAAAAAGCACCTCTTTACTTTATGGCCAAGTGAAATGTGAGTACATTCAATTCAGTCAACTATTGACAGTTTATGTCCCACTACAACAGAAGGCCTAACAGTTGGCAACCCCTAAGCGACACCACCA
>VUQG01002173.1:0-13544 GCA_015106755.1 Etia nguti
GCAGCAGTTAGTCGCTCGTTGATAAACTCTCTCAGATACTGAACTGAAGGCATTGTTACTGCGACAGCTCACACACTCAGCTCACACACAGGTCTCTGCTCAGACACACAGAAATAAAACTACTGTCTGTGTACTTCCTCTGAGTGTCACAGTGAGAGGTTCCGACAGCGCATCGGTGTGTAAGTTTCGTTCCACCTACACAAACGAAGGCAGGAGCATCCACGTGATCAAAGGTAAACACTGAAAACGTGCGAACGGTTTTTTTCTAACACACGAGCTCCATTTTCACGACGCTTACAGGGTTTCAGACCAATAAGCAGAAGGAGAAACGCTTAGGTGAGAAGAAGTAAAGTCAAATATAAAATCATCTTCGCGGAGATTTGAAGTTTATTTTTAACCCATCAGAACATTTTGGATGCTTAATACTTGCACAAACTCAGAAACATTCCTGTTGTTCTTTCAAAGTCCGTTTTTCAGATCTAATAATGGGAGTCTGTTACTTCCTGATCGTTGTCTCCTGAGTCACCACAAAGCCTGAATGCAGCTGCTCCTTTATTCACAGCGGGTCACCACAGCAGGCAGCTCCACATGTTAGATTTGGTACTTTTTACTCTGGATGTCCTTCCAATGTGTCCCTGAAGGGATTTGTGTCTGCTCTTGGGGGTCAAACCATGGATTTTTCACTTGTTAGGTAAATATGTAAACCACCACACTATCTCGTATCCTGGAGCCACATCTGTAGAACAGATCCTGGAGAAACAGGAAATATGTGCAATAACAATGTTAAAGACTGTTATTAAATGGCCTATGATGTGAGGATATATTCAATTACATCTGGATTAAATTCAAAGGATTTTGATAAACTATGCATGTCTAGAATGATGTGAGCCGTCTTTCCCAGAGTGGTCGTTAGTGAAGCTTAGTTTGAGATCCCTGCATTAAACAGACAGACAGGACTACATGACATCGGCTGGGTTTAGAAAGCATTTGATATCAGGCAGGTTTCCACTGTATTCACATACTAACTGAGCTCAGCCTTTGGAGCACATGATCTTCACCATCCAGGAAAGCATTCATGAGTTCATACGTTGTTCCCTCATTATCCACCTTTTCAGGGCAGAGTCACTGACTCGTTCATCACAAGCAGTGTCTTCCACAGCTGGAGGTTACGCCCTGGCCTCCAGCAGATTTGCACATCATTAGTTTTTGGAGTCATGGAGAAAAAGTGCCAGAGAACAGATCAGAGACATCAGCACCTGCCTCAGAGTTTCAGCTGGCTCACATTTTTGAACAGTGCACCATCTGAGTATTATCACTCTGTTCATCCTGATCATTAATAAATGATGCACTAAGCTGCATCCCTGGCCTGCATGGGAACATCACACAAATACTTGATAATCAGTGCTCAGTAACATCCACAGAAAATCCTAGAATTTAATTCAGCAGGACTACCTGGATGGTCTGTTATTACTACAGTTAACTGCAGCTTTTGGTGCTTCAAGAGTGGAGGGAGGGAAGCGAAAGCAGGTTTTCAGTGGCCGACACAATGCAAACACAAAAATGGGCAGGAGGGCCGGTTCAGTATAAACTAGATTAAGACTGGGTGACAGCAGTGAATGGAATAATGCGGTTTTCACTCAGGCCAAACGTAACCGAGCCAGAAGTGCAACAAGTCCCCCAAATGCGTCTGTGATGCGGGGTGACACACGCAGTGTAAGTCTACAAATGACCTGCAGGGAGCAGCGGTGCGCCTGCCCTGAGTTTAGTCTGCCGTAAACTCTTCAGGAGAAGAAGAAAACCATTCATGGTTTATTGTTAGCTTAACTCCTCTGAGGGCTGGGGTGGAAGGCGGTGGGGTTTTCTTTCTTACCCTGTTTCAGGCCAGTGTTTCCGCAGGTGCAGTAATAATGACCTTACTTCGGGACCTGAGACAGTTTATTAACGGCCGACTAACTGCTGCTGCTGAAGAAATATTCCTGGAGTTTGAAAAAACGATCGTCCAGTACGAGGAAGTGATCGACCGTCAGCGCAAACTGCTGGATATCACCTGGAAGCCTCAGATAAAGCTCCACAGAATAGGTGAGTCCACGCTCAGCGTGAAAAACACCTCACGGAGGATCCTAACTGGAGCTCCACGGCACATTTACTCAGCCAGGAGCTGAACACGAGCTGAGAGCTGCGGGACAGTAGGCCATGTATTTCCTGCGGGGTTTGGATTCTTGCGGGAAGAAACGAGTGAGGTCGAACTAACATGGCACACAGTCCGTGGGCCCAGCAGCACGCACAGCTGGGCCGACCAACAGCCGCTGTCAGCGGACAGAGAGGTGGCGATCCGCGTTAAGCTCTGCTTTTACGCTCGGGCGGGGTGATTGGTGGAAGCAGGAGTGCTGGGGCCGGGGGTCACGTCATTAAATACCTCTCACCTGACCTACCTGAAAACAATTCCAGGTGAAAGATCCACCTCTGACTATGATATCTGCGAAGTTTCAGGTCCCAGCTGTCATTGGTGCTCTCAAACATCCTTGAAGGGTTGGTGGGAGGGCTGTTTAAGATTTCAGCATCTATAACCCCCCTGAGCTCGGTCCTTCACAGGGTTCAGGATAAATATCTGCTTCTATGGCTCAATGAACCCCTCCAGTTTTTGTTCTGCAACAAAAGGTGGATGCATGTTGTTGGGGCAGGGATAGCTCAGTAGGTAGAGTGGTGGCCCCATGATCGGAAGGTCAGGGGTTCGATTTCCCTGAACGGCTACCCTGATGTACCCCTGAGCAAGGTACCGTCCCTACACGCTGCTCCCCGGGCGCCCAATGCTATGTAACCCATAGAGGGGGTTGTCCCCTGTGAGGTAGTCCTGAGGGTCGTCACATGAGTCAAGATGTGAAAATGTGCTTTTCTTCACACCGTGACTACCATGACCCGGATGACCTACACAGACACGTACACGTTCTCCCAGGATTGAGTAACGAATCTCCTCAGGGTTGCACCAGGAATCAGTGTAAAGTCTGCAAATCAGGCACATGGAGCTTCCTGCTGTGGCGACCACGTGTGAATAAGAGAGAAGCTAAAAGTAGCTTTTATACACAAGGCGCAAAATATTCTTTTAAACTGTCGGCCGGATGTTTTCACACTTATTAAAGCCTGAATATGAAAACATTTTCATCCAGCCTGTGTGAGATTCCCCAGTTATGACACGGCGTACCAAAACCAAACCGACTGTTTTAGAAAGACCCCGTTTCTGTTCATAACATATCCAAAACCTGTGATGGTCTTTGCTCTCCTTTTTCAAATATACATCTATGAAACGCTCCTGTGTCTTTCTCAGTAGAGCCTCACCTGTGGGATTGTCACAGGGGACTGTGGGGGGCCTCGTGTGACCAAAGTGCTCACTAATGGAAGTAAACACTAAGTACTTAGAAGGCACATCTCTAACAGTGCAGATGTAACGGAGCAGTTTTGCTCGTACATCATATGGTTTTGTACAGATGTCCATGAAAATGCAAACAAACACAAAACTATGAAAGTGTTAGGGCTGCATCCAAGAATCCTTCTGTTTGAAGAGTCGCTCGTGTTGTTGGTCCCGGCAGCTGCGACGGGGGTTTGATGTCATTTGATATCATGCATGATTAATAGTGCGATCCGCCCGCTGTAGCGCTGATTGCTGATTGTTTGGTGGCTCAGAGAGGAGAGTGCAGCTGCAGCTCAGGAAAGAGGAAGGAGAGAAAGAGAGACACTAGGGAGTTTATTTATTTTCCACTTCCTGCTTGAAGACAGAGCAGCGCCTATAAATAGCAGCAAGAGAGCAAAGAATCACATTTGACCGCGTTCACATACAGCAATGAATGATTTAGCTTTAATCAGTGACAGATGTTAGAAGGCCAGAACATTGACCTGCTTCTGTAATACCAAATTTTTAAACTCTTAATAGATTTTTAGGCATTTTTTATATTTTTAAAAACAGTTAATGAGAACAGGAAGCTGATAATCCTCAAGTGTTTCATGTTCCCTGGAAATGAAGGCGTTACTCAGCGACCTGTGACCATCTTCAAACACGTTGTCATTAATGTGTCATAGATGATAAAATTGCAGTAAATGAAAGTGTTGAATTGGAGAGGCTGGAGAATCGGTGTGTGTCTGGAGATTACTGAGAAGCCAAATGAGAAAACGGGCTTGACTGTGTTAACAGTAACTGCTCTGCTCGTGGTCACCTTCCTGTTTTTATTGTTGAGCAACTCTGTGTGTGAGCCCAGATAAGAGGAAGTAAAGCTAAATGAAGAATCAAAGCGGATACCCGTTTCTTTAAAAACACCACTCAGTCAGTGAGTAGATCCCCGACTGACACATGTTAATCAGCTGAGGAAGAACATCAGTAACGTGCAGACCACACTGATACTGGAATTAAAAAGGTGAAAAACCAGGAATTTACTTCCCTTTACTGACAGCAGACGCTGAGCCACGTCACTCACAACAAGCAGTCTGTGGTTGAAAAGCCTGAGATCCTGATGGCTGAAATTTAAACCCTGCTGATGGTTTCACACTCAGCTCAGTCACAGTCAGGTCTCACAGAGACAGACACACATCCATCACTGCTGCGCTGCTCTTTATTTCTACATGAATCATATAATTACCTCTTATCAGTACTTTAATTGCTGCCTTTTTGCTGACCCAATAATTTTAATATCTTTGAGCCTTTCCGGCCCAGACCTCGACTCCTCTTCGGTCTGCTGGTGATGCGTTCACAGACTCATTTAAATGCAGAAAACAACATTTACTGCCTGCAGTTACAAATGCCTGGGATTTTGACTTGATCGCAGACTTACATTCAGAACTGAAGTTTGGACATAAAACTGTCTGACTTTTTCCAGTCATAAACTACAGTTCAGTCAGCCATCGATGTGCAGAAATATGTGGTGTACCGTCACGCTACCCACTCAGCACTCAGGCAGTGAAAGCCTCCATCACACTGACAGATTTCTTACTCGCCCTGTTCTGTGTATGAACTGTTACTCACTTATAAAGCTACACTGCTCAAGCTGACATCTTTTTACTACAGTCTCTGATGGCCCACACGTACACTCTAGTCCCTTAAACCAGTTCTTCAAAGGTTAAAAACCTTTGAAGAACTGTGAGGTTTCCTCTGTTTACTGTTGCTGCTGCTGTGTGGTTGTTGTGGTGTGGGGACTCTCGAAAAAGAACAAATTTAATCTCAAACAGAATTATTGATCAATAAAGTTTAAACACCTGATAGGAGGTAAAGTGTGTGAGTCAAAAACTGGGACGGGCGGCTAAAAGGGTTTTGCTGAGCTTTGCTAACGACACACATGAAGCCAATTACTTGATTGCGTCGTTAAATTCCAGTTGTGTGTATGAGCAGATGTTTCTCTGTCATCGCACCGGTAACCTTTCTCTTGTGTCTTTGTCCCTCCAGACCTCCCACAGCGTCATGACTCCAACAAGGAGAAACTTCCTACAGACCAGGAGAAGATCTCCAGCCTGGAGCAGGAGTCACAACATGATTGTAGTAAGGAGGAGGCTCCTTCTGAACAGGAGAACTCCAGCCTGAAGCTAGATCGTCCACAGCAACATGACTGTAATAAGGAACAGGTTCTTCCTGAGCAGGAGGGGAACTCCAGTCTGGAGCAGGAACCTATGCAGGTTAAAGAGGAAGTGGAAGAACTCTACACCAGCCAGGCGGAAGCAGCGTCTCCGCAGATTAAAGAGGAGCAGGAGGAGCTCTGCACCGGCTACGAGGCAGAGCATCTTATAGTGAAGGAGGAGGACGATACCTTAATGGTGACTCTTACTTACGGGGAAAGTGACAGTGAAACAGAGCCAGTCAGCGAGCAGCTCCTGTCTATCAGCCCGCCTGCAGCCGAGAGCCGAGGTCAGGAAGAGAGCACGAATGTAGCCTCGGGATCGAGTGCAGACGCGAAGCCAAAGCCAACAAAGAGACTCGCTAAAAGCAGAAGTCACAGTGACAGTGCAGAGCGTGCTCCCATGTCAGAGAGTCAGGGTAATACAGACGCAGGTAAAAAGCCTTTGAAATGTTACGTTTGTGAGAAAGTTTTTAAGGATAAGTCCCAAATAAAAAGACACGTCAGGATCCACACGGGCGAGAAGCCATTCGCGTGCAGCACCTGCGGGAAGAGGTTCTATCAGATTTACTTACTGAAATATCACGAAAGGACTCACACGGGCGAGAAGCCGTACTCCTGCAAAATATGTGGGAAAAAGTTCAGGTGTAGCGACAGTTTGTTGGTCCACATGAGAATCCACACGGGCGAGAAGCCATACGGGTGTAAAACGTGCGGGAAGAGATTCATCTGCACGTCAAATCTGAAAAGCCACACGAGAATCCACACAGGCGAGAGGCCGCATTCCTGCAAAACCTGCGGGAAGAGCTTCACTCAGAGGGGCAGCCTGACCGTCCACATGAGGACGCACACGGGCGAGAAGCTGTATTCCTGCAAAGCGTGCGGGAAGCGTTTCTGTCAGAGCGGGACGCTGCTGATCCACATGAGGACGCACACGGGCGAGAAGCGCTACTCTTGTAAAATTTGTGAGAAGAACTTTACTCAGAGCAGTCACTTGTTGCGCCACATGAGGACTCACGCAGACGAGAAGTCGTCCTGAAACCTCTGCGGGGGACCGGGGAGGAAAACACCCGCCTCCCGGGTTATAAGCAGAGTGTTCGGACTAGCTCGTCAACCAGCACTGTGCAGGGTGGAGTCATAAAACCTGGCTTTGGCCCATGTTAGGCTGAAGAACAGCACTGCATTTGTAGCTTTCGCAGTATCACTTTTATTCTGGTATTTAGGAAAGTGTCCGGCGCTGACCCGAGTCCCCGCCTCTGAACTCTTAAACTCGAGCATTCAGAGAAGGTGCGCTAACGGCAGAGTGCGCTCCCTGTGTGATGCTGTTAGTGGATTCATTCTGTCAGTCTGCGACTTTATGTGACAGCGAGCTGTGATGCAGCGTCCGAGATCGTCCTCCCTCCCTTTAAGCTTACTTTCTTTTGATTGGCTGCCCGTTATTGTTCTATGGAGGGTGTCAGAGGCAAGATTTATGAACATCAGTACAGGTATTAAAAAGAAGAACTTTTTAAAAGTGGCGACTCTCAGGCTACGTCCACATGTACACGGGTATTTTTGTAAATGGAGATTTTCCATTTTTGTTTACAAAAAAAAAAAAAAAAAACATTCCTGTCTGCATGTGCAGTTTTAAGAAAATATCTCGTATTATCATCTCGTACGTAAATGCAAAAACTGAGTTTTCGAAAATCTCAGATTTCAGTGATCCAAAACGCCGTTTGGGTGTGGACGAAAGGCCAAACGCAGAGAAAGGGCTGCATTTTCAAAATCAGCCGTGTATGTGTGGACGTAGCCTCAGTGTTGCAGACCTCCAGACTTTCAGTAAACATCGGTGCCTCATCAGACAAGCACTGATACATTTTACCAAACAGAAACTAAAACTGAGGATATTTAGGATCATTTTTAATAGTTAGGAAAAGCAGCTCGTGAAGAGTCCCACAGTCACACAGATGAGCTGCTTTTGTTCATGCTGAATGATCCGATGTCTTCGTAGTTCCAGATTAGCTGTCGCTGCTGACTGGGTCGAGACACTCTCTCTCTCTCCTTTGGCTCATCTGAAACTTTAATATTCACATTTCTATTTTAAACTGCATAAAAACAGAGCGCGGGCTCATTACTGACATGGTTCTGGGTTTAAGTGCTGCAGGAAAAAAAAAAAAAAATGTCTTGGTTGTGTTAAATCAGCCTGTCTGCAGAGCGAGCCGGCCTGTGTGTCTCTTCACTCTTCTGCTGTTTTCACAGTTGTCGTGTTGCGTTGTTATCTTCTGTGTACTTCTGTACTTTTATGGAGGATTGGAGTACACGAGCAGCATGAGAACGAGCTCCTGACCTCATGATGACGCGCGTACATTACATGTGACCCGGATGTTGAGAACATTTTGTTAACTCACTGATGATTTAGCCTGTTCTTTCATTTCTACTCTGTAAGGGCGCTGAGTCCCACATGCTCATTTCTACCAGTGTTCTGTTACTGTGTGTGCCACTCTTCCAGAGAATAAACATGCAGATCCAATCCCTGCGGTCACTGGTGTTTTTTAACCCACGAGCAGCCAGTTTGGAACAGACGCTGTCTTTGATGAAGTTTGATTTCTGTCAGCGATCATGCAAACAGGTTCATTTCAGAGCTGTCGGCCTCTGGACAGGCACTCAACAGGGCTTTAGTCCCTGCAGTCTGCTCCTGATGAGTAGAAGAAAAAGTTGAAAGTTGGATTCAGGAGATCCTCCAAGTATTCCTTCCTCTCCAGTTGACATCAGGAGTGCTCCATCTCCACAGTTTACAGAGTGTGGGCAGAGAACCGCTTCCCCCGCCTGAGTGGCCTCGATGTCGGCTGGAATTCATGCTCCAACAGCCGCGTCAGCAGTGGAAGATTTTCCCCAGTCTGATCTCCCAGCACCCCCCGTGTTCCTCTCTACTCCCACCTTGTGCCCTTGTTTACGTCTGCAGTCATAGCAAAGTTTATCCTAACAGATCATCTTTAGACGTCAGCTGGCTCAATAAACTTTGAAAATCCGCCTCGTGGATGCCTGGATGTTACACATCACTGGAGAGCTGGAGGAGCTGATTTTAACAGTCACTTTGTTTCCTGGTGGAAGCTGAAGGAGGGTGGCAAAAGTGGCTTCTGGACATCAGACTGAACAAGCGAGCAGAGACGTGATGTCAGTCTTGTTGCTCAAACACAAATCTAAGCTGAGCGCAGACGGTGGTGTTGCCCTAAAGTCCGTTTCTCCACCGAATTATAGAGACAGAAGCTGCTACCTGAATACTGAGCTTTTATTTTCTTATTTAATCATTTGCACATAATCTCGCAGAGTGATACGTTACCCAGCAGAGCTCTAATAATTATAAGTGAAATATATTTTCTCCGGTGTTTTTCTGTCATCACAGTCGTGTCATTTTGTCCCTCCAGACCTCCGACCGCAACACATCTCCGAGGATGAGGAGGTTCTCGGAAACCAGGAGAGGGACTCCAGCCTGAACCAGGAGGAACCAGCGTCTCGACGGATCAAAGAGGAGGAGGAGGAGCTCAGCATCAGTCAGGAGGGAGAGCTGCTCGTTCTGGATGAGGACAGCGACACCATCATGGTGACTGTTACGTATGGGGAAAGTGACGACAGCGACCCAGAACCGGAGCTAGACCAGCTCCCATCTCACAGTTCTCCTGTGGCCGAGAGCCAACATCAGGACCGAGGCAACCAAATGGAATCGGGATCGGCTGCGCAAGCAGTGTACAACAACGTGGACAACACCCTCATATTTAGTGGTCCCGTGTACGTGCAAGGCTTTAGGAACGAACCTCTGATGATGCAACAAGACATAATCGACCCGGACGAGAAGCCGTATCCTTGTGAAATATGCGGGAAACACTTTCGTAAACGTTTTAATCTGGAGATCCACATGAGGGCTCACACGGGCGAGAAGCCGTTCTCGTGTAACGTGTGTGGGAAAGGTTTCACTCGGAAAGACAGTGTGATCCTGCACATGAGGACCCACACGGGCGAGAGGCCGTTTATCTGCGGCTTCTGCGGGAGGCGTTTCGGTCGGAAGGATAATTTGGCCTCCCACATGAGGATCCACACAGGCGAAAGACCTCATTCCTGTAAAATATGCGGCAAAAGTTTCTGCCAAAGTAACGACTTGTTGCGCCACACGAGGACTCACGCAGCCGAGAAGCCCGTTCCCTGCGACATATGCGGGAAAAGATTTCGGGACGCCTCGACGATGAATTTCCACAAAAAGAGGCACAAGTGAGAAGTCCAGAAGCGTTCAGGACCTAATCTTTGTACAAGTAAAAGACATCACCATGTATTCTGTGTAACCTCATGTCATATCTCTCTACCTCTGTTAAATGTCGGCTGTGGACTCTTAAAGCTGACCATGTGGACACATTTTGTCTTCCTGTGCTTTTTGCGACTGAATCAACTTTTAATCATTTTAGGCTTTAGAGGCGTTACTGACATATTACAAGATAGACTTTAGGTGCAAACTTTATCTTCCTCTGTCTGGATTATGTTTGCTCGTATCTGCAGCCGCATGAAGGTGAGGATATCTGAGCTGTAAGCAAAAGGTTAGAGTCTGATGATCAGAATATCTGAAGTCTGAAAATGCTCCCAGTGGAAGGGCGGCCCCAGAAACAGCGTGGTGATACGGAGGTGTTGTGCATTAAGTGCCATTGAAGTTTCTGCAGCATCAGAAGAGGTGGCTGAATTCACGGGATACAAAGGAAAGGTGCTACAGTGCTTCCTTCCCTACCTCCTTTAGCAGAGGATCCTTTAGGGAGAGGAGATGATGCAGTTCCGCTTCGGGAAAACGAGCAATCATGAAAAGTGTTAATCGTGTGTTTTCCATTTTATGCTGATTTGTTTGACCCTTACAGGCTGTGATAAACCCTCAGCTGAAATATGATCATCATATTGTGATATAAATAAAATCTGCTTCTTGTAAAGTTGTGTTGTGTGATTTAATAGCTCATAATCTTAATTTTATATAGCTCAATCTTAATTTATTATCAGTGAGAGTTTAGGGTTGACCATCACTCAGGATCATCACGGCTTCAGTCAGAAAGGCTGAAGTCTGTCCTGAAGTTATGCTGGGTCTCTGCAGCAGGAAGAGGAGATGAGTGGACAGAAGTGCAATTAACCAGAATATGAGAAACATCGGATTACTCTTAATGGGCTGTTTTTAATGTTAAATGAATCTGAATAATCGGGGGGGGTGATGGAATAATACAGCCTGCATGAAGCAACACTGTTCACAGAGTTTATGATGACAAGTTACTAAGATAAGCCCCGAAACACACCCTGCATGGCTGAACTGCCACGAGTAAACTGATAAAGCTTCCAGCCTTCACACAACGTGCTCAAGCCTGTAACAGCACACAGGTGGGCTCAGAGGACAAAGGGATCTTGTCTAGTCCTCAGGATGTTGTAGTTTCACTACGGCGGACCCACATCAACACCGACACAGCAGTAGGCGGACTGCATCAGAACAGTCGGACTCACATCTTTCCTTCACTTTAATGAGGTTTTCCATTGAGGAAGAGACACAGGAGGGAATTTTTTGGGGGAACTATTCATCCAAACTTACCCAAAACCGTAAAAGACAGAATATGCTGCTATAAAAATGCACCATCCTGAATCAGGAGTCACAAAACACAGTTTGAGCCTTGTAATAAAGTCTGGACATATCTGCACAGTGGTAACATTTTTAAACAAATGCATTAAAATAAAACAATCAAGATGCAAATTAAATGCTAACTTTGAGTAGTTAATACATTTGTTAAGGGAGCAGGAGTCTGAAACCAAATGAAAGAGGCAGGAGGAGAGGAGCAGAGAGGAATGCACTAACAAGCACACGGAGCAAAAACATCTCTCCACAAAGGGAAAGACGAGACCACATGGGACTGATTACACAATGAGACGCAGCTGGGAACCAAGCACAGCTGCGGACAATCACACAGGAGGGAAGACAAAGAGAGGAAGGGAAAGCACAGCATGCACGTGAGGAGAAGCAATCCCTAAAATAAAACAGGAAGAGGGATCCAGGACGGCAACGGGGGTTACAGAAGAAAAAAAACACAAAGAAGTAAAGACAGTTACAGTAAAGGTAAAACATCGCCATGGTTCAGCTTTAGAGTCTCATCTGCAACAATTTACTTACAGATCACATGTATCAAATGACCCCGACCATCATTTTTCTATCAAATGATTTGTTTGTGAACAGCACGACACAAAAGTAAATTAATTCACATTAAGTTTACTCCAAAGCATATCCGGTTATTTTAAGGGTTTAAAGTTGACCTCATAAAAGGGCCTCAGCAGCCTGACTGAGTGGGGTTTAAGTGTGAGTCCAGTTAAAATACCTGTTAAAGCTTCACAAGGCATTTTTTCACTCTTCAGCTGCAGTCACATAAATCTCCTGTTCAATCAAACTGCCCTTTATAATAAAAATCTATGCGTTTATATTCCAGCGGAAAGGCAACCGAGTCCAAAAATGTAGACACGATAATCTAAAACATGAGCACCAGACAGGAATCAGACACAGAGGCCAACTGAAGAGTGAGCTGTTTAAACACAGCCCATTAAACCACAGGTGAAAACAATCAGGAAAATCACAGGGCAGGAAGTAAAACTAACACACTGCATGAAAGAAAACCAAACTTCAAAGTCAAACAGGAAATAATCAGAGGAGACTAAACCTAACCTGAACGCAGAGAGACCGAGACATAAACACAGCTCGAGACAGAGGGAGGACGATCAGCAGCACAAATACAAACACATGAACCAGCACACCGGGACAAACGCAAAGACCTGAACTAACAACCAGAAAGCCCTGAAGCAGCTGAAGCTCAGAACCACTAAAAGAAGAAGCACAGTTATATTCAAATAATCCAGGCTGCAGGAGAAAGAACTGAACATGTGAGCTTACACACACACACCAACAGTGACCTGGAACTGAAATGCAGCAGGAACCAAAAACACTGAGATAATCAAAGAAACGGAACAGAGTGTAAAAGTCAAAGAACTCAATATTAACTCAAAATTAAAAATAGAAACAAACCTGGAAAAAGTTTTTTTTCGTTTTTGTTTTTTTGTCAAGCATATTTGAGTTTTTCTTACAAAGTTTTCACTTGTTTTTATCCTAAATATGCCAGTTCGATGCCATTTTTCTTGTACATGTACAAACATTTTCTCATAGTTTTCAAATATTTAAAATTTACCTTCTTATTAATTTTGCAATTTTCCCCTAAACCTTTATACTGTTAAAATACCAAAAATGTACCATTTTTGGTCATTTTTAAATTATAAATGTATTATTATTATTATTATTATTATTATTATTATTATTTTGTTTGTTTTTGCAGTTTGTCGTGCTTCTTGTCCGTGTTTGTTAATTTGCTCGCTTGTTAGTTTGTTTTGTAGTAAACTGGTGAAAGAGTTTTTTTAATGAATTTCTTCATTTTTACTTATGATTTATTTGAATCTTCAGTCATTCTGAAACGTCTAAACAGACCGCAGATCGTGTGTGATCGAGTCCGGCTGTCCTGTAATGGATAACCAACGAACTCCTGTCTGTGGAGGGCAGCACTACATTTACAATTCACAAGCTGCTGGAAATTTATCAGACGAAGAAGAAATTCGGCGGAAGTAATCAGTGAAAGGTGTTGTGTTGTTGTGTGTGAGCTGAGTGTGTGAGCTGAGTGTGTGAGGTGTCGCAGTAACAATGCCTTCAGTTCAGTATCTGAGAGAGTTTATCAACGAGCGACTAACTGCTGCTGCTGAACAAATATTCTTGGAGTTTGAAAAAACGATCGTCCAGTACGAGGAAGAGATCGACCGTCAGCGCAGACTGCTGGATATCACCTGGAAACCCCAAATAAAGCTGCACAGGACAGGTGAGTGTCACTCTGATGGAGGATCCTGATCACAGCTCTGCGGGACATTTATTATTGTGAGGGC
>VUQG01002174.1:0-17439 GCA_015106755.1 Etia nguti
GACACAGACACACACACACACACACACACATAAACTGGGTTTATCAAGGCCAGTGTCGAGACACTACGAAGCATTTGCCCTTTGTATTGCTGAAAGCTAAAAAGCAAAGAACAAAAGATAAAAGTAGCCGATGAATCTTCTGAGTGATCTGCTGAGTGATAAATGGTACTGTACCACAGAACAAGAATGACTGGAAGCCGGCGTTATAGATCAACTCAAAACTGTAATAATTTTGGGGAATAAACGTCAAATTCATTAATTTGGTTTGAAGGTCACTGAGTTTAAATTTGTTCTTAGACATATTTCATGTGTGATGACACTTATTCCAAGAACTACATGCAGGCCAAGGCAAATGCTAGAAATGTTGAAACAGCATGACCTAAACCCTAATTGTAGATAATCTCATCTTCAAGGTTTCATGTACATATTTTGGTCTGGAGGGGTGGGGGCGGTAGGAATTAAATAAGGCCAGATACTCTAACTAAAACCACCTACTCAGCCTCTTTCATGTGTTTTTTCAGTACCTTTTGAACTATCTACAGATTGATCTAGAAACATCGTCACACACTCAGCAGCTGCCGAGAGACAGAAATATTCCAGAATACCTATTTTGTAAGGACCGTATTGGTCCTTACGAAACATGCTATTCCTTAATGAACTAGTTTGTTCAAGGAGTAGTCAAGGAACCATTTTTTCCTTGTGTTTTAATATCTTGTTTGTGTCACTACGGCAGAGGAGTCGACTTGCTCAGTAAGCAAGCGTTGCCCGGGTGTCTTTAACCCTTAATCGGACTTCTGCAGCATTAGACCTGAAGCTGTAACTTCGTGGACAGGAAAAAACTGCTGAAGTCCTGAATAAATATGTCGAGTCAGCAATTTATTATTACTATTGGTTAGTACATAGTCTGTATAGTAACTGGTCTTCCCAAACTGTTGAGTGCAAATTATATAATTTCAATATGAGGTATGCTTGATTTTGTACACTCCGAGCTAATCATTTACAGTCAAGTCTATTTATGTAAAAAAAAACAAAAAAAAACAACATTTTTATTGATAATGCGTTATTTATTGTTTATCTATAGAATGCTAGTAGGATTAGCCTTAGCACTGGAAGCTGGACAGGCACTGTGGCACTTTTTTTTTTAACTTTCACATTATGTTAACTGACATTATAGGTTGATATTTCATTTTAATCACCATTCCTGCTTTATGAAACACATGAGCCACCTTTGAGAGCTAATACTAAATGTAAATGCCACCATACCCAGTAAATCTTTTACAAACAAGCAGGCTATGTCCTCAGTGGTACAGAGAGAGAGAGAGAGAGAGGAAGACTTACATTGTGCGGGTTTTTATAGGTGAAGTGCTGTGGTATAAGGAAGAAATAAAGCAACGCGGAGCACGTCAGGATACGGTATCATTGTAGTAGCATGCTGTAATGTAGATAACAGTAGGAAAACTGTTAAACTAACAGTAACTTGGTGGCACCCCTGTTTTATTGTTAATGTATATGCAAATCTTTTACAGTCCAGAAACAGTAAACGTAACAATGGCAGCACTTCTTGCCAGAATTTCCACAAGTATCCAAGGGTCTGCTTGGGTCCCACTGTAAACTTCATAATCAGACAGTGAGCGCGAGGCTCCAGTTGCACTTTAAAGAAGTATAACGGGAATGACTCCTTGTTTGTGGTGCGTTTGGTGTCCCTAACCCAACAGCAGGCATCAGGTGATGCTGAGGTCAGGGGAAAAGACTGATCACTTCTAAGCTGCAGCAGTGTTTGGCGATGCAAGAAAAGAAGACCATTAGATCTAATGTGCTTGTGCCATAGATGCTAAAGAGTGTCCTCCTCCTATAGCAAGGTGTTCTGAATATTGCAGCTTTTGAAATAAAATTATATATAAGTTTGCTCTTTTCTTGGTGACAGTATGTACCATTAAAGTGCAATAACAATTACATTAAAATTGTGGCTAATATTTAATGTTACTTACATATTAAATATTTATATGTAATATATATTACCTATGTATTACAAATTATTTTAGTGTGCTTTTGAACTCTTGATAGACAAATATGACTCCCCATAATGGGTAAAAGTTCTAGTTTTTATGCTGACTTGAACAACTTCATGAGGGATATCAGTGTCCTTTTTTGTATATGAAAATATATGTTAACAGATATAAGTAATATTTATTCATTATGATTGCAGTTAAACAAGATTATTTAATGAAAGCTAAAACTTATGGTTGAAACAAAGGATGAATAGTATTGTTCTGGTCCTCTGCCATACAGCGACGATATGTAACAGCAGAAATGTTCCAGTAACGACGTGTCATTCCCAGGCACACTGTGAGAGAACAGCACGCAACAAAACGGTGCACCACAAATCCTAATCAATCACAGATCTCGATCATTTTTTCACAGTGCAGGTTGGAGCAACAGAGTGGCAGTCATCCCCAATGCTAATTTGTAAACTGACCCTTTTTCTCTCTCTCTCTCTATTTTTTTTAAGGTGCAGGGCAGCATATCGAGGTGGACGAGAACCCACAGGGCCTCAGACATTGTAAAGCAGGTGAGCATACAGGAAATCTAAATCAAGATAATGTATTGCTTAAAATTTCCATGAAATTACTTTGTTAAAACTCTTACAGTGACTTATGTGGATTGTTTGAAGGGCACAGAGATCCATGCTAGTTTATTCAACAGCTTTATGCCTGCTGAAAGTGTAGCATATATTTTTTTGTATTATAAATGCAAATCATAAATGTCAATTTAAACCTATATAATTTTATTGTGTCTTTGTCCATCATCTCTTTATAATTTTTTTTAATTATAAAAGGGACTAAGGTTTGAAGGGTGAAATGGGAACTGAAATTTAGTCACTGTGAAATCTGTACTTCATAATGTCATTAAGAGTTTTCAAGTAGAGTTTACTCAAAACGTATGCACACTCGAGGAATCTTTCCTAATCTTTTGTGAAAGTCAGAGTGGCAGAGTGACATAAAATGGGATGATTAAGAGTCAAACTGCACAATCAGATTTGAGTGACGAGCCACAGTTTGTCCAACAGGACTGACTTACTCGGGAGATTCCCACTGAAAGCCACATGGGCCTGCCTATAGGGGTGGTTTTGTGTGATAACTAATCATTTTGGTTCTTTTCTGTGGCAGATTTGATTCCTTGTAAATCAGATCAAATACGTTGTCATGTATTTGTTGCTGTAACTGAGTTTTCCATGATCTGTGCAAGGAAGGAGTGACTTTTTAGTTAATAAGAGCAGCTATGGTTATCCTTGGGCATAAAGTACTGAAATAGAAATTAGAGTGAGAAGATTCGAGACTTCTTTTGTGCCAAATGAATGTGCGTAAACTTTGAAGGCACCTGAATGAATAACATTCTTGACGAAAACACAAGGGATTACTGGAATTATGTTTGTTTTGACTTGCATAGAATACCACATGGGTGGAGTCGGCTGATTCATTGCCATGAGATCAATATCAAGCTCACAGAAGTTCACTGAGTTTACTCGGACCACTGGTAATGTGATGTTCCTCTTAATCTTGTTTTGTGCTTTTTTTTAAGTAAGAAAAAACCGTCCTCCAAACACTACTGTGTATTTCTCATGCATTACTCTGCATAGATGCCACAGTACTTACTGACTGTATTGAACGAAGTATCGAACCCCAAAGTGCTGTTGTTTTCCAGCCCCACTGTTAGATTAACTGCAAAATATTTGCATGTTTCACGCATCAGTTTTCCAGCACTTTCTCATAATTCAACATGACATGTTTAGTATGTTTGGAAGCATCAGAAGCTTCACTAGAACATGAAATAAAGTTCTGTGCTTTTGAACAGTGCTTGGCTGCGGGATATGCTTTTGACTGGAGTCGGCCAAAAGAGTTCATTCTAATTTTCGTTGAGTTGTGAAAGCTAAGTTTGCTTCTGTGTGTGACCTGTGTCCTTTTTCTGTGATGAGTGGAACTAATATTTGACCCCTGACCCATGCACTTCTTCTGTTTTTTACCGCTACAGTTTAAAGTTAAAATCTTGTGTAAAAAAATTAAAATGAATTTGCAGCAAAGTATTCCAAACATTAAGAACTTAATGCCCTCAATAGGAAGTAGTCCTCTACAGTTTAATAATGGGCTTTCTAATGTAGACTATTGATTAAAGCAGCAGTTTAATATTGGAGCTGATCCAGGTGGCCGGCGATGGAAATTAAAAGTGTGTCCATGTGTCTTATGTAAGCTTCGTGTTTTGTGTGTAAATCTGGTACAAAGACATGTAGAGAGAAATGAGAATGTTTAAAAAAAGACAAGTAGAAAGTATAAAA
Organism: Etia nguti; assembly: GCA_015106755.1. Classification (NCBI taxonomy): domain Eukaryota; kingdom Metazoa; phylum Chordata; class Actinopteri; order Cichliformes; family Cichlidae; genus Etia; species Etia nguti. The sequence goes on from VUQG01002174.1 coordinate 4,331, forward strand.
ATGTGTTTTGGGTGGAGTCAAAGAATAAAAAGTAGTAAGTACAATTTATATGAATATTTAAATAGAAAATCACTAATTATTTAACCTACTGCGGTCATTGTGTTGTGTTACGTAGCCAGCTTTTCAGGGCTGCAAAACAAACTTTAACAGATCAATAAAAAGTACTTGTAAATGGGGTTAGACGTCTGATCTGTCATCTCGGTTTCTCCACTCTGTAAATTTCCTCTGCTCTTTTTCCTGCAGAGTTTTAGCTCATGTGTGACCTCTGCAGGTGTCACTCCTTATACACCAAATAAATCACCAATGTTTTAACGCTTGTTTACAGCAATTTATAAAGTGTTGGATTTCTGTTACACATTTATTAAAAAGCAATATTTAAGTGCATGTATATATTAGATTTGTAGCTCCAAATTCTTTAAATAAAATAACATCTGTACATCAAATTAACCATAAAAATTGAATTTCTACACATTTACAGAGTATTGGATCTAGGAGGTCGCTACACTGAATTGCAGTGGTTGGTCTACATCCCACTACATCCCTTCTTTGGTATAAAACCCTTCATTTGATAAATCCAGTTTAGTGGAGGTCCAGTAGGCAGCTTCTCTCAGGTCAGGTGTTGTCCATATGTGCGTGTGAGAGTCATCCTCAGGCTCCCACTAATCTCCTGCTTGAAGAAAGGGGATGGAGCAAAAGAGCTCTACTTTATTTCCACCCTAGCATGTTGTATTCTGTTGAAAGGCTACTACTTCAATATCAGAATGAGATATTTTGTTACTGTGTCTTACGCATAAAACAGTTTTAATTTAATTGTTTTTAATAGTTATTTATTAAAACATTATAGTGAAGCTGAGCTTCTAATTTGTTTTTTGAAAACATTCTTACACACCGTGCACAAGAAATAAACACAACAGATGTGCACAGACAGACGGTTTACATGAAAATGTTTCATTAAGAAAGGCAGGTAGCGGGGGGAATCGCAGAGACATGGTCTTTTTTTAAAAACATTTTTTAATCCTAGGCTTCCCCGCAGTGTTGGCTGCGTTCCTTTTTAGCATTTTAACTTTGTTTACATACAGTAGATTTTTGTTTTTGTAATCCAGTTAACCCAGTTGTGGACTGACTCATACAAATATTGTATCTCAGTTTGAATAGCTCATACTCTTATTATGGAAAACCTCAATTGGATTGTCTGGCTCTTTTCCATTTCTGAGGCTGTAAATATCTTACTCATACTTTCATTTTTGACATGAACTGCGATAGACTTGATTGTAGTCATTATTGCTGTTACTGATAGAGTAATTTGTTTTCCGTTTATTCATGTAATTTATCTGTTATTTAGCCTTTGAGTTGTATTGCTCTGCCACTTTCTTCCAGTCTCTATTCATTTCTTTACAACTCCATTTCCTATTCTGTGCCGGCTGGACAGACTTAAAAAGTGATTAGTCATTGGGGCACAGTCAGTATCTTTGCGAAAGCTAGAGTGTATTAACCAGTGTGTCATTATCAAGGATGACTGGTGTCATACTTGATAACAGGAGCAGTTCACGTCCGCTGGCGTCCAGTTACAAAGTATTACAGACAAGGTAATTACAGGGTAAAGTTCATTGCAGTGTAACAGTGTGATTTAGTAAGCACAGAATTACAGGAGAGGTGTAAGGTAATTTTATCTTGTGAGTGTGTGTGTGGGTGGGTGTGTGTCTGTGTGTGTCTGTGTTCATGAAGGAGAAGTAATCAGAGTGGATGACTGCTCTCTACCAGACAACTGGAATGAACTGTGCAATGGCAAAATGAATCTCTGTCTGTCTCTCTCTCTCTCAGACTGGGGGCTGCCCAGCCTCCACAGAGTGCTCGGCCACTGCTTCTTTGTGGCCCGGGGCCTCATTTGAATGGGCCTTTAGTATTTTGTGTGAACAAGTCAGCGCCATTTGCATTTGTTCCAGTCACAAAGGTTTAACAGGTCAATAGGGACTCCCTGGCAGAAAACTAACACACTAGGGTAACTTTTTTTTCCTCCCACCCTCACATCTTCTCCATCAGTGAGGTTGTCAGGCACCTAGTCATCTTGTTCTGAAACATGTAACTGAAACATGTGGTCGCTATACATTTGAATGTCTGTGTGTGTCTGCTCGTGTATTTGTATATGTATTTTAAGACGTGACTGCTGAATGAAGGGCGCAGCGTCGGAAAATAGAAGCTAATACTCTGACAAAAGTTTAATTAACATACAACTTATAGAGGCAACTTGTTTGAGGAGGGCTGTTTTGTTTCTGTGTGTGTGTGTGTGTGTGTGTGTGTGAGACAGACACCAGCACATTTCTGTCTGATGCCCTGCAGTTTTATTTCCCGGTCCTGGAGTATTTAGACTCTAAAATTTTAACATGGTGTGGAACAATACGTGATGATATGTGGGAGCTAATTGCACCTCACTAGCTCACTATAAGTGTGATGGCAGCATAAGTGACCATTGTGTCACTTCTAAAGAGATAAAGTAACACCTTCTTTTAAAGGGGCTCTCAGTCTGTTACTTGTCTTCTCTGGGAACACAACACTTTATAGAAAAAAGTGCTCCTGTATGTCCAAAACCAGAAATCTTTGTCATGTCGGTAGCATTCGTAGTGAAAAGTAATGGGGGCTAATATGGAGTCATTTTCTGTGTCGAAAATGGTTGTACAGGAAAGCAGATACTAATTGTTCCTATAATACAAATGATGCAAACTTTCAGTGTCTTCATATTAAAATATTTTCATTTATCTGACCAAAATATTTGCACAGAGGTTCTCATATCGGCTCTAACAAGGTAAAAATGTTGTTTTTGTGCCAGTAATCCTATTTTGGGAGAAGGTCGAGAGAGAACAGAGTATTTCTCATTAAAGATTGTTATTTTTGGAAGGATAGCAGAAGTGACTTTTTGTGGCTCTATTTTCTTCTCAGTGTAGCCTCTGTCGCTTGGGTCTTTGACAATCCAAAATCAACAGCACAGTGAAACAGTAATTTTTTATTGACTACAAGCTTACATGTACTAAAACGAAAACCTTTAAAAAAAGTTTTCTTTGTACAAATAATGGGCTGTGCGCTTGAAATAATAGACTAATGCTGGTCCACCACAGAATTTCCATCCACTTTATGTGGGTTTTAAGTGCAGTCAAAGCAGCAGTGTGTCCCAATCCTCAAAAATATTGTTCTGCATTTAAAATGCCAAAAGCTTCATTCCTTGTACCAGCCAAGTGTCCTGCTTTAAGACACCAGACAAGCCAGCAGCCTCCTGATACCACGGCAGTCTCCTTATGTCGGTTTTATAGATTCTGAATTAGCCAAGCTTCAAGAATCTGAATGACTTAAACATCGTCATCACAGACTGCACACGAGGCTCCGTGTAAAAATCTGCAATTTGTTGTGATCATGTAGCTTAGTCCCCACTGCTATGACACTATAAGGACACCAGCTGTGTCCTACACACAGACTCCACAAAAATAAAAAATCATATAAGAACAAGGTGTCTGTGGTGTGTGTGCAAGGGAATGTATTCCCAGGATCAGTCTCAAAGACGTGGCCAGAGGCACAGACGGTCGATGTCATGGTGACCTCAAAAACTTATTATTTTTTTCTTTTTTCATGTGTAATTTATTCAATAATAAATTACAAATGGACAGAATTTCTCACAGATGTCAACTGAGATAAATAAGATAAGATAACTCTTTATTGTCATTGCACAGTGATACATAGTACAATAGTACAATGAAATTGGAAAACTGTCGGCACTACATACAACACGACACATCACAACACAACACAGTAACTTAACTTAGTAAAATGAAGAGTAAAAATAAGGTGGTGGCATTTTATTTCCAGAGGGTCAAAGGTCAAGTTCACTATGATATAATGTTTATCTTTCTGCACATTAGTCAACACTATATGTAAGGGAGAGACGGGGGTTCAGATACTGAACTGGTGACTCTTTTTGAGTTTGAGTTGTATACAGTACAAAGCATTCGTGTTTTAGAATTTATAAAAATAATTTGCAGTAACAGCCCTATTATTATTATTTTTATTATTATTAGTAGTAGTAGTTGTAGTAGTAGTACTAGTATTAATAGTTGAAATTAAATTAAATCTTTTACCTATGAGTGTGTATAAGCACGAGCCTAAAAACAACCTGACTGGTTGTTGGAGGCATACAACTGCAATCCTATTATTTTTATTCATAAAAATATAAAAACCTTCCAAATGGCAATACACAGAACTGGTATTTACAGCAGTTACACTATCCTGAAAATTGTTTATTTAACGTATGCATAATGTATAATAAGCCTTAATGCCCCATTCAAGGTCAAGTGTGTGTGTGTGCGTGCGTGCGTGCGTGCGTGTGTGTGTGTGTGTGTGTGTGTGTGTGTGTGGGGCATGTGGGTCAGAAGTTTGTATTGTAACTCGTACTTGAATGATATACTCTTAAAATTTGTTTGCGTCTGTGTGAGAATCCTGGTTTGTGTTTTCCTCATCAATGAAATAAAGAGCATTATTTTTTACTGAAAAGCATTAGTTTGACTTTAAGCTTCTTTCTTAAGCTGCACAAAGTGGACTTTATGCTCGACAACTGATAGGATATGTAGCAATGCCCTGCGCAGAGGCTTTAAATAGTTTATACACCATTGTAAAGCAACACCATAAGGAACTTCCCGTTGTGACTTGGTGGACACGATATAGAAGATAGCAGGATAAAAACTGTTTACACTTCATGCACAACTGTACACGTGATTAAAAGTTTATTGGCTGTGTTTATGTTAGCATATTTCAAGTAGTTTTGGACCGCACTTTTCAGGGACACTTGACAGACAGCAGAGGAGGGAAAAGTCAAATATTTTGCAGCAGAGCTAAGTGGGAGCCATGCTTACAGTGCTTCTGTCTTGCTGCTGTGAGCCCGCCTGGCTGTGCTCTGCTGTGCCGTGTTTCGTTGGAATTGTTTGTGTTGAGCCGTGTGACCCACTATTTGGACTTCTGTTCCATTATCTTTCAAAAACTCGCTGCACTTGGGTCTCACGCAAAGAAAAGCAAAGTGAGAGCCCAGCGTCAGGTGCTACAAGCTGCTAGCTAGGCCTGTGGCCAGGCCCAGAGAGCCAGACCTGGCAGCTCTGAGGCTGCGACGTGTGAAACGCTGCACACAAAGGAGCTCACTCCATCTGTATGCACCCTACATAGGCAGGCTTTTGTTGCAGCCGACAGGCACATGACTGCTAGCATCTTAACCCCTGAGAGCCAGCGTCTCTTTTCCCCTCTCACTAGACTGCACACTGCAGTAGACACCACAATGAGTCAATACTTTTAGCAAAAAACAACACTGGATTTAAAGCAGGAGTCAGTTTGATAGTTATTGTTATTGTAGATGTGTCTGGTGTTTCTGCAGATATATCTGGCCAGAGATTGAATTTAAAAAGAAAAAATACATATGTGTGAGTATAGGCTTAGTTTTAATATTGGTGGACAGATAGTTGAAATGCTCTGATCATTCTCTTAATGTTCGGGCAGAACTTTGCCAAAGTGAACTGAATGCTATGCATTGTTTTAGGACAATCATTTAATATTGAGGTCAGCCATGAAAGGAAGACCACAAAACAAAACAAGAAAAAGTGTTTTGACATGAAATACATGTAAAAATATGCAGATTAATATATTCTGTGCTTGTGCATAGCTTAAAAAAACAATACAAATCAGAGCACTTTTAACATTGATATACAATTTTTTTTCTGTTTATCTGTACATTTTTTTTTGTAAGGTTTCATAGAGAATTCAGGAATGAGAATGACGTCCCCCAATGGGAGAGCTGTCTGTAAAATCCAATTAAAGATAAATCACTACCATCAACACTCAACAGCTGCAATAGTTCAGAGAAACTTCACCCTATTAGCACTCTTAATTTTTCATGTTTAGCATGCTATAAAGTTGTCTTGATGTGGATCATTAAGTCTCTCACACACACACATTCACACACTCTTTCTCTGTATAAGCATCGTTTTCTCAATAAAAAGTCAGTGAACCAGCAAAAACAAAAAATATCTTCTTAATTCCTGCTCAGATACTGCATACTGTTGGTTTCATGTGTGCCTTGTGTTACCTTGTGTAACCCAGACAAATCCAGACGTGTGTGTGTGTGTGTGTGTTCATGTGTGTGTGAAGCTCAGAGGATGTGCATGTAAACTCGTTCTCGATATGAAATCAACCAAAACACTGTGTTTGGAGCATTCTTGAACCCTTAGTCAGCTGAATTGGATACGGGCGACTAAAAGGAGCATGCTGTCAGTTCAGTCAGACAAGTGTCTGATTTTTAGAGATGAGAAATGAGAACACGGATCAGGAGGCCCATGGAATTGTTCAGTTCAAATAAAACACGGCTTCCAACTGCCACCATCTTGCTTGTATGAAACACGGGTCCTGATGGGGGTTGTGGCGCGAAGGGCTCCTGTTTGGACCGAGCTAGGTCACGCAGGCCCATCCAGGCTGCAGTGCAGCCCTGTGACGTGGCAGGTCCGAATGCTTTAAAAGGTGGTACCACTCCCAGAGAACGCCAGGGAGCTGCATGTGAGCTGATGTTTGATTAGAGCTGCAAAATTGATCATTTATTAATGTGAGATGGACCCGAAATGTGAGCAGTAAGGAATCAGGAGAGGTGTGTGTGTGTGTGTGTGTGTGTGTGTGGGGGTGGGATGTGTGTGTTTTTCTGTGAGGAGATGAGACGAGGGGTAAGTTTTAAATGTAAAAAATGCAACTTAAAATATGCTTTATTTATATTATTTTTGTGCCTGTCTGCAGTTTTGTGATTTGCTGTCATTCTTACATTTTTAGTAATGATTTAGAGCTACGTGCGATCTAAAAAGACAAATGTTTGAGCCGAAAATGTCATAACCTTGAGAGCACTCGACTTTGCATTCAGAACAGTTTTTTTCCCCTTGACAGCTAGCACTACAAAATGTTTGAATAACTCACTGAGAAAAGCTATTTAATGCAAGTTTAAATAAGTACACACTACCAAGGGCATGCTTGAACTTATTTCAACTTTGTTTTGTTGTAAATGTAATTTTGCCATGCTCCACACAGTTACTACAGAACATAGGAAAAAGCTTTAATTTTTTTTAACCAAGGATCACTTTGACATTTCTATTTTCCCTGAAAAAACATCATTAATTAGATTTTTTTAAACCTTCTCAAGATGGGCAGTGTACTCTGTCAGCTAAATTAGAAACCAAACTTTTCCAATAAACTAGACAGTTGCAAAATGACCTAGAGAGGAGAGTCTCATGGTTAACTGAAAGTAGGACAATGATTCTCCCAAAGCTCTGTCCTTACTTTAATGAAGAAGAGCTGCAAAAAAGGAGAAGCTGTCAAAGTGCTGCCTGCTTGCGATTTATTGTCTGTTTGGCCGTTTTAAAAGCTGTTTAGGACACTTGTCTTTAGCGAGCGCAGGTCCGTTCCCTCTCTCCTCTTTTCCAACCTTTGCTCTGCCATGTGGCCGAGTAGGCTCCCTCCACACAGAGAAGCTCGTTTTTCAGAGGTGAGTGGCTTAATGATTGAAAAGAAATACATCTGAAACGAAGTGCTCGGTTTGTGCCCCTGAGAAGTGTGAACTGCACACGAAGAACGCTTGAGGACATGTTTTTTCGTCCTTGCTGGCTTCTTATTTGTTCAGAGCTTCTGTCAGTTGCTTTACCCTCTAGTGTTTTATTAAGTACGAGTTTAAAAAAACAAAACATTTTTATAAAGTAAAGAAATACAGAAATGTGTGCATTTATTTACTCCTTATAGTTCTCATGGGAAATAATTAAAAACACATTGCTATTGAGATCTGAGGAAATTTGAATAATGTGCTGTTGAAAGAACATTTTCTAATCTCACATTCAAAACTCAAATGATACTGTGCACAAATTTGACTTCTCATCTTCCTAATAATTATTAGTTTTTCCAGTTTGGTGTAAATATGTAGAAGGATTTAATGTTTGAAGTGTCGTCTTTATCCACTTTTAATTACACAGGTTTAGAATCCTCATTCATTTCAAGGGTTAACTAAAATAAACCTCTAATAGTTAACAAAATCGACAGTTTCTTTTTTAAACTGTGATAGTTGTAATTTTTATTTAAATTACTCCTTTAAAAAAAACAAGTGAGAGGAAATACACCACATTTTAAGCTTTTCCATATATTTCTGTGCAGAGATGATTTTATGAAAGAGGTCAGAGTTAAAGTTACTATAAAACTGGATTCAGCAGAATGCTTAACAACTGAAATTATCATTAATTTATGAATGAAATGTATGCAATCTTTTCACAATAAAAGTTTGTCCTTTTGCAGGCTTCAATTTGGGGAAGAGGTGTCATCGTGCAACCTGTAAATGTAGAATTTAAATTTGAATGGTTGTCACATTTCAAGTTAATCCATAAATTGAGTTAATTATTAAAATTGCATAAAAAAATCTGGGACTGAAAAAAAGAACCCTGAATGAATTTAGCTCCTTTTTTCATTTGAATCTGGAGTGATTTCTGGTTGTATTGGTTTGCATTCAATTAGAAATTGCCCACAATGTGTTTTATGTTTTTACTCTTAACAATACTGAATAATATAATATATTAAAACTAGTAGTTTTGCATAAATGATATGAGCGTGTGTGTGTGCTTATCCTTATGTTCAGTTTATCTTTTTCTGTTTTGCAAACACTGTTTGTTAAATATATTATGAAAAAAATAAATAATTCAGTAGTTTCCTCTTTTCTTCATTATAACAGTAAAAAGTTAAAGTTAATTTATATTATATAAATTTCAAAGTAACTGAAATACTTTAGTGTGATTTGAGCATTAAGAAGACAGTCTTTAAATCCGACGTGAATGAATGAATTTTAATGAAAAAGTGCACGTTATGTCTCCGCTCCGCGTTGGCTGTTCTGTACAGCAAAGGATTTAATCCTGTGACTTTTAGTTCCCAAAGTGACTAAAATGAATTCCGATCTTTTGAAGCATCCGTAAGTCGTCTCTGTTTTAACAATTGTTTAAATTGGTTTTAAAAAATGAAAAAATAACTACACATCGAGAGAGATCGCACAACATACAACGTTTTTATGGCGATTTGACACATCACAAGGAGTGTGCGAGTAGCTGCATCACTCGGGCCGCCATCTTGTCTCCTCCTGTCCTCCATTTTGTGATTTTTCTCCCTCAGTTCTGGCCTACCTGCTTTTATTAAAGTTTTACCAAGTGCTCTGAGCCCGCTTTGCGTGAGGTGAAAAAAAATCAGCTGTATTCACATGATTTTCAGTTATACATTACATTTTGGAATGACCTGTCAGGTTGTTGTTTTTTTATTGCTCTGTCAGCTGACCTGGTGCTGAATTACTGCTTTTCACCTTAAAGCACCTTTTCTAAAGACTGAAATCTGCCAGCTGCTGCAACAAGTTACCTGCAGAGGCACAGCTCCTCACAAGGAGGACTGAGTCCTATTGACAAGGTGTTAATCTCTCAGAACAATTTGTACATATAATGAGCATCCCCTCAAGTTAAAGGTTGCATGTGATTTAGGTTATACAGAATTGCAGTGTAAGTGACTGTGACCTATAGCCTTATAATGGCTGCCGGGGGTCACATAGGTTAATAGAGACTGATGTTTGAGGCCCCAAAGTGACATCCCAAAGGGGATGGCCCCTTAATCCTTATTAGGCGTCTGTGTTAGTGATCCTTACCTTTCAAAGCAAACAGCACGCTCTCTTTGCCGTGTTGCCCCGACCTGCCCCCGGCGTTACACTTCTGACCCTAGGGTCGTGGCCTTTGTTCAGAACCCTTAAGAGCCTGACCTTAGGGTCACGGGTGTAATAGAGAAGTTGTTGAGGCGCGTGCTGCTGAGGGGCCCCTCGACGGACCACCTTGTAGAGGGAGCGGGCCCGCCGCAATGGCCACCGAAGAAAGAAGGGAAGTTTGTGTAAGTTCGCCAGGGTGTGAATGTGTAGACAGCTATAACTCTCAGGTTCACAGTAAAACATAGATCTTCTGTGTGACTTTTTCACCCTTCAGGAGAACATCTTTGACATGCAAAAAATACCCAAATGTTGGTCTTTTTCAGTGCAATCCATCAGTGCAGTCACAGAAGTAGATCCCTCAGAGGGTCATATCTCTTTTTACTGGCAATCCCAGGTGGTTCTACTTAACCCCATTAATTCTCCGCTAACTAACAGCTAAAAGAAATAGACTGAAGAAAAAATATTTTTGGTTAAGAGAAGGATAATAGATTTATTTATTTTATTAATTGCTGTGCTTAATGATGAATTTCAGTTTGATAGCCAATCTGCTGTGATTTCTCTCAAGTACTTGTTGGCTGTTTAATTGCAGTTCTTGTCGCGATTTGTCTATATTTATATGGTCCTGTAAAGTTGCCAACAGTGAGTATTAAAAATATTGTGGTTGAGTTAATTTCACTTTGTGCATGTGTGTGTTGCTTGCCCCGGGGCAGTGCAGCATCGAGCAGTGTCAGTGTGCTGTAAATTACATACTGTGTGTGTTGATCGGCCGGTTTGTTGCAGTAGATTTGTGGGGTCTGATAAGACCACTGAGTCAACAACTCAATTGCTTGAGCTCCTCAAAGAGTTATGTCATTTTCACTGAGACATGGGCTGGTGTGTTGCAACCGAGACACATGTGTTGTCACTTTTTTGTGGTTGGGTTATTTGATAATGTTTGTATTCGATTTTCCTTTTGCATCTATTTGACTTTTTGTGAATATGTAAGACTGTGCGGTAAAGCTTCTGTTCTCTTTTTACCTTCACACAAAATATGCAGCACTTGCATGCATATGAAATGTTAACAATGCTTTTACACCCTGACGTTACGTGTGCTGTAAGGCAGAGTGCAGCTCAGTTTTAACGAGGAGATGAAGGGAGCTGATAAGGGGGGGAAAAAGCGGTTGTAGACTCGTGGAAATGTCATAAAGGAGGTTGTTAATATTGGAGTTTCATCAATGGCAGCATTACGCAGGCCACTCCTGCAGGGGCGAGGCCGTGCAGAGGGCTACAGTGTCAGAAGTTGGCAGCTGAGCCAAAACCAGAGCTGTATCCTCAAATGAACTCTCCGCGACGACGTACGGTGCAACAGGCTCTGCCAAGTTTTTTGAATTCCTGCCACATGTTAGATGGTAAACAACTGACTTGCAGTAACAGTATCTTAGATAGAAAATGAAGAGCAAAGGGACTCTTTGGATTCCAGATGAAACACGGATTTGTCTACAATAGTGTTTGATATATATTCAGCAGGCACTCGTAATGGCGTTTAATGTTTTCAGTGAGAGCAATTGGTTCAAAGACGTGGCGAGATGTGACGTCACAGGGTTCAGTCTGATCACTGTTTGGTGCTCGACTGGGGTTTTGCTCATCAAGGCCCACGAGGGAATTTATTGCTTTTTTGATAAAGTGCATTTAAATCACCAGTTGCCTCACGTCGAACCTCGGGAGTAATCTCACTCCTCATTTTTCACGAGTTTGCGCATTGTGCGTCATTGAAATGCGGATGGTGCAGCCGTAGTACACACAACACAGGGAAGCCGAGTTTTTATTTGACTGTGTGGAAAGGTGAGGAGAGCTAGGCAAGGCAAGTGCACCCGTTCGCTTCCTTTCTCCCTCTCTTTCTCTCTCCAAGTCCGTCCTGCGAGGTAGAAAAGACGCACACAAAGCAGCTTAACGCCTTTTCTTTCAGTCTCCAGGACTGAGAGTGCAGGGACGGTGCAAGTAAGCAAGCGGCCATATTAGTTTGCTCTTGTGTTGCTCATACTCGCTGTTTTTCATCTACTTGTCGCCTGTTTAAAAAGAAAAAAAAAACCGCACACGTATTGAAAAACTCTGGAAATACTGATGTTTACCCAGCTTTCATTTGTTTAAATTCGTGTTAGTCCTCTTTAGACTCTGCGAACATAAACACAGATTGACATCGAGTCTAGCTAGCTGTGTTCCATGATGTGAGATCCGTCGTTTTGTTGGACAATCCCCCCCCCCCCTCTCTTTTGTATGGCTGCTGCTATGAGGAGAGAAAAAGGGGAAAAAATTTGCCTGTGCTGAGTTCTGGGTTTCTTTTGGGAAAGCGAAGACTAGAGGGGAGGGGAATGGTGTCCAAAAAGGAGGAAGTTGTTTCTTTGCCATGGGGGAATCTGTTGCAAACAGTTACGGGGCATTACAACAATTTGGCTGCCCAGAAAAGTTTTTGAGGAGGGAAGTCGGGTGGAAACCGGACGGGTGTGAATAACCTTCAGCATGCTGATCCAGAGGTTGGTAGGTGTGCATGAGAAGAGGGGAGAGAGGGAGACAGCAGGGGTGGTATCTGGCACAAAAACATAAAAAAAAAAAAAAAAGATCCTTCTCATGCAGGCTTAAATTAACACTAGCTGTTCAGAGCAGGGCTGTTTATTACTGTAGGTTAGAACAGTGCTACCGAAAGGACAAGAAAGGGTGGGAGACAGAATAGGCTGGACACTGAGGGGGAGGCGGAGGGGGAAGGAGGGTGTTGGACATGAGCAGAGTCATCAACAGAGTCCATTTTATCGTTCGGTTACTGCCCGACATTTCTCCTCTCCTTAGTCGCACGCAGAACCGGCTGCTGTTGCTGCAGTTCGCAGCAAGGCGAGGGTGGCCTAGTAATGGCACATGGCGGGCGCACTGCGGTAAATATTACAGGATTTTTACAGCGTGGTTCAATGCCGCAATCATGGCGGGGCAGTCGCATCCAGGTGCTTATCTTGCTTTGATTGCGTGCCAGAACAGTTGATGTAGCTTTCCTACGTATTAATGATTGAGCATAAAAAAAGCCCCAAAAAACAAGCAGTAATCAAAAGGATATTCATCACTGATCATACCTGACACTTTTGGCCTTCGCTAGGGGAACGCCATTGCTTCCGTGCCAGCTGGAAGTTTAGTGATAAAGACGTGTGGGTCAAAGCCAAATGGCTGATATTAAACTGAAAGGCCCAGCAGCTTTGCAAAGAAAAGATACACTATTAATCTTTCCCTCCAGTCTCAAAGTTAGGTGTTGCAAGTTGTCCCAGAATCCTTTAATCATTTGTGAGTGTTTGCTGTGACTCTCGTCCTCAGCAGAAGTGCA
>VUQG01002174.1:17816-30626 GCA_015106755.1 Etia nguti
AAGCTCTGAAAAAAAAAAAAAAAAAAAGAGGGGAAAAACGCTCTGCTGCTATTTCTACAGGCAGGCCCTCCCCTTTAGCTAGTCTGTGCCAAAAGAGGGAGGGATTTTTTACTACTCCCAGTCCCAGGATTTTAACCCTCTGCCTGCTCTCACTTCTCTCTGCAAGATCTGTTCCTCAATATCATGCAACAAGTGGCTTTGCTTTACTCCTACTTCGACATTGCTGCGCCATTTGCAAAGGCATTTTTCAGATCCTTGTTTTCACGCGCTTTTAGTTTTATCACGTTTTTGCCTCGCCTGGGTTGTTGCTAGTAGAGATAAACTGGACCTGGCGGTTTTGCTCCATGCCGTAGCGTTGGTGCAAAGGTTTTTTGTTTTGTTTTGTTTTTGTTTTTTTTCCTTCAGCACGTTTCTTGATTGCTCAACACGTCTGATTTTTTTTTCCTGGATGAATCTGAGTATGAAGGCTACAGTTTGTTTTGTGTGCTGTTTGATTTCATGTGTCTCGCGCATGGGTCCTAAATTAAATTCCTTATTGTTTTCCTGTGCTCTTATCTGCTTTGCCCTCTACCTTCCTAACCCTTTCCATCTCCAAACCTGTCCCTCTTTTTTGGTTTTTTCTGCCCCACCCTCTCTTCCTCACGTTCTCTCTCTCTCTCTCTCGCTCGCTCTCGATCTCGTGGGCAGTCTCCAGTGAAAGGGGAGCAGGAGGGCGGAGCAGCAGCGGGGCTTTTTCTGGGACAGGTGCCAATTCCAAACAAAAGGCACAAAAAACAAAAAAAAGGAAAAAAGAGTGTGATAGATCCCAACGACAGAGGGAAAAGTGGCGTGTTTAAAGAACTGATTTGTAGTAATTAGATGTGTGTGCATGTGTAACTATTCTTCTCTTGCAGGTTTTTTTTTATTGCATGAGTGAATAGCAGCAGAGATCTTGAATTCTCTCTTTCCCCCCTCTCTCGGCTCTCTTGCTCCCGTGAAGGCATTTGAGTTTCGAGCGGGGAAAAGAAGGAGGGGTGGGTGGAGTTGGGAAGGGGCACGGGGAGGTGGAGCCTTGTCTCCTCTCCTCCCTGCCGAGTTTTCTGCATTATTCATATGCCCGGGCCAGCGCTGCGATCTGACTGGCTGCCTGGCTTAGCATTCATCCGACATTCAGCAGCTCTGTTTGCTAACATTCCTCATTCAAAGCCTTGTTAACTGCCAGACGGGAGGAACACGCGACTCCATGGGAAACCCACATGGCCTCTCCATTGTGGCGGGCCCTGACAGTCTCAGACAAGGAGCTGGCAGACAGGGGAGAGTGAGAGGAGCTGGTTTGTAAATATTAGAAAGCAGTTAGCTCAGGTTAGGGTGGTTACCCAACGCTCAGAGACGGGTTTGGGGTGAAGTGGGCAGATTATCGCGGGCAAATCCCAGGCAGAGGCGCGGACAGACATTGTAGGAAAGGCGCTGAGGCAGACACGGAGGCTGGTACTTTCTGGGACTCTGAATGGGTCTGTCGTTGGCGTGCCCGCCTACTTCTTGCAGGGAGTGCAGAGCTGTGTGACTGAATCCAAGCTCCTTCTCTGCCCTTCTCTACAGAGAGGATATGTGGACATACTGTGTGCAGCCGAGGATGGGTCCAGCACAGCCGCTTCATCCAGGATAGCTCATTGCTGTGGTGTGGGCCAGTTACTTCAAAGTCTCAGCGGGTAAGTCAGAGAGAGAGTGTGTGGGTGTGGAGGTAAGTGTGTGTGTGTATACTTAGGTGTGTGGTGCATGCACACATGCAGTGGTTTTCTTTTGTCAAAAGATGAAGACATAACGAATGCGGAGAGCTGCATCGTGTGACCTGATCACCACGTTTGTGTGTATGAATGTTGTGTCTGGGTGTTGTTTCCTCCAGGGCTACATGACTATCCAGTGAGAGCAGGCTTAACTAAATATAGGCAAACTGGTTAGAAACGTGGCATTGGCTTTGAAATTTCGACGAAACTGAGCAAATCTCTTCTCTAGTGCATTCCTACCTGTACTTTAGCACTCCGGATCGGCCTTTTGTGTGTTTCACAGAGAGAAATGCTTTTTTGGAGGGAGCAGAGAAGGAATAGTGCTGTAATGTTGGGCTGAGGGCCAGGGAAGGCCTGCTACACAAGGCCGAGCCCCACCACAATGCTCTCTCTATCTCTACCTCTCTCCCTCTCTCTCACTCTCTCTCTCCCTCTCTTCTCAGGTCTATCAGAAAATGATTAAACGCCACTCGTATTGAGCTCTGCTATTAAAACCTCAACTTAATGAATATGTGCCTGGTTTATTCCCTGGAAGTAAAGGTTAAAGATTTTAAAATGGGTCAGTGCTGACACGTGGCCCCACGTAGCTTTAATATGGCTTGAACAGGCCTTTTTGGACACATCGTTTATGACGCTTTATTAAAACGAAAACTTTTTCCTAAAAAAAACCCATTAAGGTCTTAAGATTTAAAGCTTGCCCTCGTTTGCTCGGTTACAGACTATGGTTTGATTAAAGTGTAGGCTAAACGCACACGATTTGAGAGGTACATGTCGACCGTAATAGAGTGCTGTGCTTTTTGAAGGAAATTAAAAAGGTTATATTATCATTACCTGATTACAACTGCTGCTTCATCCATGACGATGAATATCGGCTCTAATTTTGTCTGTATTATATCAAATTTTCCACATAATTAAAACACTGAGTGCGCCACACCCCTCAGCAGTGCCATCCAACTTGGCATCTTTTAATTATCATCCATAAATCAGTTTTTCAAACGATCGGTAATTGAAACTCTTGCTTTTTTTAAATTTTATTTTTTATTTTAAAATGATATCACTCCACGTTGAACACCTCAGCATATCAGAGTCGACCATGACCAAAAGGTAGGAGTGGAGGCAGCGTGAGTCATCACAGATAGCTCTAGTCATCCCACCTACATCCTACGTTTGACAGGCCTATTCAACTGCCACTCTCACACTACTGAGCCTGGCTTAAACTCCTCCATCACTGTCACACTGACAGGAAATCCTGACGTCGCTTCAGTGCATCCAGTCCCTGTTCTTCAGACCCTCAGTCAGGTGAAATTAGGAGTTATACAGCAGCATTTGGACACATTTACTCTTTAGGTATAGCAGTAAAAACTGCAGGAGTCAAATAAAGGGTATGGCTGTCTTCTCATTTCTGCTCTGGGTTTTTGTTTGTTTTTACCTTCCTACATCATCCGTTTAACTCTAATTGACACACATTTCCTAGAAATACAGTACAATCCAATATTTTTTTGTGTGGAAGCACTGGAATCCGCTGTCCTGTCTAAACAGAAAGAAGCCCGCTTCAGCATGTTTTTAGTGCCTTGAAAACTATCGATCACCGTTTGGAAACATATCAAAATATTTTTCCAGCGATTTTCTTTTGCTTTTTGGATACGCAAAACTCTTTGCGTATATTTATTTATATTTATTAGGTCTTTTTATTTCATGAAATCAAAACGTTGTACAGTACATGTTCACAAGATATTGCCAAGCCTGCAAATGATATTTCATCTGGGGAAGATGAAGGAAGCAATCCTGGCCAGCTTTTGAAATTGATAAGCGTTACTTTTTTCCCTTGCAAATCTGGCAGTAAATTGTAGTTTGTTGAGCGATTTAATGCAGCTCACATTGTTTTCCTATGTTTGAAGAGCCATTTAACGTTCTTGCCGTCATTCCTGTAAGCAAGTAAATATTTTTTGTTTAAATATTTACTGTAAATGTGAATGTAACATCGAAAGCTTGTAATCGAAATGTTGTCATTACAAAACATTAGAAAAGTAAACGACATTCAGAAAGCGAATATAAAGACCATCACACAACATCTTGCGCGTGCACACACACACTCACACACACACGCACACATACACAGGCAAACAACCAGACACATTTGATGCTGTGTACCCCACAATGAACCCTGGCTCCTAAGATGAATGGGGTTCCCACGCCTCTCCCAAGGAGTGCAGGGCACAGCCTCCTCCTCTGAGCATTCACACACACACACACACACACACACACACACACACACACACACACAATGCACTACAGATGGCCACACAGTCTCCCTCAAACATACACACAGGTGCATTTCAGTAAAATACAGAGACACACACATAGTAAAATAGCATAATGGCCCATTTTTAAAAACTACAAGTATAAATACTTTAAGTACTTACTTTTTTGGTTTAAATGAATAAATAAATAAATAATGTGATGGAAGTGTCAGTTTTATAGATGGAGTCAGTTTGGTCTAAAGAAGACTTAATTTGTATAGCAGCAAAGCAGAGGGGAAATGAGATGTGAGAACACAAAGATTGTTTTTAGTTTCAGTTACACTTCTTTTTGTTTAAATTTCTGTTTGTGTGTATGTGCGTGTGAGAGTATGTGTTGTTCATGAAGTGTTTTTATTTCAGGGAAGGTTTTAGATGAAGCAGATTTTCATGGGAGATTCAAGATTTTTATTTTTTGAAGGTGTAGTCCTTGAGAGAGAAAGAGGGTGTGTGTGTGTTTGTGTGTGTACCATTTCAGTACACGATTTAGTTTATTAAATGAAAAATAATTATTTTGTTTTATTTCTTTTTTTATTATTGGATAACTCTAGTGCAGTTTTTAAGAGACTTGTGAGATTTTTTGGGTGTTTTCGTTTTCTTGTGAGAAATACATTTGTAATTCACTGATGTACATAAACATTTAAATATATATATATAATTGTTTTACATTTTTGTAAATGCTTTTTATAATTGGTGTTTATTTTTTCTCTAATGTTTTAAGCATACTGTGTGTGTGTGTGTGTGTGTGTGTGTGTGTGTGTGTGTGTGTGTGTGTGTGTGTGTGTGTGTGTGATAGAGAGAGAGAGAAACAGAGGATGGTGTCCGTATTATTTATTTATTTGAGCTTAAAATGTAGATTTAAAATTAATTGTTAATATAAAAAATATTTTAGCTATAGCATTTAATTTTCTGCTTTTTGTTTTTTGTTCCTAAATGTTCACTTACTGTCATTTATATTTAAATATTAATATAAGCACTTTTAAAAATTCCACATTTTGTTTCATAAAAAGTAATAATGGACCAAAATGAAGACAGTACGAATGCCTAAAAAAAGTTGCCGAAAACAAACCAAAAAAAAAAAAAGACTAAAGGATAATTTGTGTTTCTATGGACCTACAGTAATCTAAGTCCCTGTAGTAATTTCCTGGAGTTAGTGCCTTTCTGAGAGATGAATCTAAGCTGCGCTGGCCAGTGAATGGTAATGCAGTTATCCCGTCTAAATTCAGCTGCAGCATTCTGAGCTATGATCACTCTAACATATGCTACATCAGCCTTAATGATACACTTAAGTAACTGCTTGGCAGGTTTATGACCTGAACGATACATGGACACCTTGCCGGGTGTGTGCGCGCGTGTGTGCATGTATGTGTTTTGTGAATACATTTTAACAATGCTGCATGTGCAGATATGGGTATGTGTAAGTGTAACTATAATTGTCTGTTTTTCGCTTTCATTTGCAGAGTCATTTTTTGGAAGTGACTTTATTTTTCCGTGCCAGACATTGATATCAAGGTTAGTCTAACATTTTTATTAATTTTCTTTAAAATTATATTCTTGTTATTGAATCCATGTATGTTTTTGTAACACTTTCGCTGCATATAGCAGCACCTATTTTGTGTTTCTACATGTCTGGACAGTCAAAAATCATTCGGGACTGCTTTCCATGATTCAGGCACACAGCTCAGTGGCCGCGTTTTGTTGTTAGTTTATCAAACACAACCGTCTCCAGCACACACCAGCGGCCGTAGCATCGTGTGATGCATTTTGTCAAAACTCGTATTGGTGCGTTGTGTCTGTCGTGTCATCTGAAACGGTAAGTCTGTGCTGCAGCTCAAAGATAATCTCCTCAAAGGAAATTAGTCAGGAAAAATGGGACAGAAGAGCCGTCAGCCTAAAGGTCAAATGAAGATTAGAGAGAAACAGTACACGAGGGCACACCGGCTGGCACCCCGGAATTACACAAAGGCCTCATTGTCACAGGAGCCCTCGGGTCTGCGCACTCTCTCCCAGCATACTTAGGGAGACATGACACCTGTTGGTGGTGTTGATCAACTGCATGCAGAGCGACAGGACACCTCACACTTAAGATTTTCCTGATATTAAAAGACGACTTTGAGGCGCATAGGTGTCTAGAACATTTTTGGATCGGCGCTTTTCCGCACAAACACACTCACGGGTTCAGTTCAGGCTCGAGTTTTTATCTCACGTCAGTCCCAGGCTTTCCAGCGCCACGGCTGACTGTGTGCCATTAAATCAAAACGACAAATGAAAAAACAGCAAGCAGTGAAAAAAGCAATTACTTTTAATTTATATTTGCTGATTATTGTAACCCTCCAGACACACTGGCTCCACTCACTTCAAAGGGTGGATTGGTTAATCTCAAATAATTGTGAAGCTCAGTCCTGACAGTTTAACAGTTTATGGCACTGTGCATCCAAAATGTTGGATGAATGTATTTTTGGAAAGTTGTTTGCAAGTTCATGCCTACATCGAGGACCTTACTTGCGCCTCTCTTTAGTCATTTTTAAAAAAAAAATTTTTCAAACTGTAAAAAAGTTGCGCTTTCAAAAATGTTTTAACCACATTTAACAAATGATTATATTTTATAACACACACTAACAAATGAAAAGTGTTAATGTAATGCTTCTGGGCAATGATAAAAGATCATTTGACCCCAAATTACAAAAGAAATGAAGATATTCGACTGGCCTTGTGTTTTTAGGGTTAACATTTTTGTGCTTTGTGATTTCTGCCTCCACCCACTTCCAGTAGAGATGAAAGAAATTCTGCTTGTTTATAGTATTTAATCACTTTTAATAAAAGCAGTCCTATGTATTCCAAAAAAAAGTCATCCTTTTCACTCTGGGCAAATTAATATTTTTAACATGGCATTTCTGAGAAAAATTAAATGACATTTAACTGTCGTTAGAAATCTCAGCGACACATACATAAAAAACGTTGGTTCAGCAGAAGTAAACAGGAAAATGCATTTGTCATAATTTACCTGGAGTGACCCTTTAAGTAAAAGGGCCTCTCCTGTGTAAACCCGATACCCTGCATACACACATTAGCAGTGCAAGTGAAGCAGCGAGCTGCACACACAGTCAGGCCTGCTTATACCTTACAGGGTTGGACAGTAAGTAGCTCATATAGAGATTTGTGTGGCATTTATGGGATAAACGACCTGCAATAAAACAGCCGCAAACTGGTGCGTGCGTGTGAAGAGTTAAGGCAGTGACTCACTTTTATAAGTTTGACCCCCACCTCGCGCCCTCACGCCTCTCCCCTCCCCGCCGTCGCTCCCCAACTCGAGGGGGAAACCGCAGCAGAGCCGCAGCCTCTCCTGTCTCACTCAGGAAACTCCCTGAAACAACCACAACCTCGTCTGCTCGACCTTTCAAGCCAACACACACTCCAACATACAAATCTGCTCATTTGCACCAAGGTTTCCTGCGACACACACAGATGGGTTTAACATGAAGCACAACACACGACTTCAGAGTTTTGGAGTCACTTTTAATGGTGTGATAGTGTGTTTGTTCCTCTAATAAGCTGCCAGGTAGCAGCAATACAGAGAGATGCAACAGGATACTCATGAATAATACAGCCACAGGATACTTGCGCTCGCCACACGTTCACATGCAGACATGCAAGCACCTGCAGTCGTGTGTTTGCACACCGGCACTGAAGCAGGCCCACGTACTGCTCTCTGTATCCATCGTGTATGACATGTGTGAGCACGCTGATATAGGCGCTCTGTTGTTTTCTGATGCTCCTGTGTCAGACAAGAAGTGAAAGTCTGACCTTTGAACAGAGAAGCACAGCTCACTCTCTCCTCTCGTTTGTCAGCATCGAGACGAGGAAACCTGAGAGGAGGCGAGCTGACAGACCGCACAGACCTGCTCAGGGAAGATGACCTGCCAAGCTCAAGTGACACGCAGAGGAAGTGTTTTGAGTGTATTTTGTTTTGTTTTTTTAATTACCACACATTTCGCACATTAAGCCTCTCCTTTTAAATGTATAAAAAAAATAAGGAACCTCATGATCAGCTGGGGCCTTTCTGCATGGATGTCCTCCATGTGCCTGCGAGGGTTTTTCCGGGTACTTTCCTCCCACAGTGCATGTTAGGTTGGGTAAATAGTGATTAGAAATGTGTCTGTGGGTGTGGATGTGATTGTGAGATGTGTGTGTCTGTGTGTGTAAAACCTCTGATGGACTGGTGGCTTGGTCAGGATTGAACAAGTTTAGAAAAAAAACAAAAGGATTGAACGAAACATAGAAATAAAAATATGTTTAATTTCTTAAAACTTAAAACAACCACTTTTTTTGGACATGCAGAGTTTTATCTGTGAATTAAGCAAGTTTAAGTGCTGCTTCATGATGATGTTTTGGTAAGACTACAGTACTGGCTTGATTTAAATTTACAAACATTTAATTACGTTACTGTTTTCACATGACACTCTGTAACTTTTTGAGTGTTATGTGTGTTAAAATTGAATATAGCTGCCTACATTACATACAGTACAATACGCTAACAGTACAAGCACACAGAAGTTCAGCCTTGACCTTTGGAACGATGACAAAATCAGCTTTATGAAGATCCACCTGCTTTTTCTGACTTTTTAATTGGATGCTATGGTTTTCATCGGCACATTTGTGTTGCTGTTGTTTTATTACATTGAATTGTGGTTGAATTTTACACACTTAACTCCACCCTTTACAGCTTATCTGTAGTTGGGGTTTTTTTAAAGTCTCGTCCTGATTTCACAAAGGTCGGTTGTCGTTGAGTTTCTGTTCCCACAGGTTGACTGCGTGTGACTGGAGAGCCGTGCGAGACATAAACTGTCCTTTGGGGTGAGGTAGTAGGTTGTATAGTTTTAGGGTCATTCCCAAGCTGTCAGATGACTATACAACTTACTGTCTTTCCTGAAGCGGCTGTAATAACATCATCTTCATCATCGTACCCACAAGAGGATAAGAAGCATGACTTTTGAATTTGGACTCATATGTTTGTTTAACCTAAAATAATATGCAGATTTTTGTGGGAAATTATTCTCTTCTTATTGATGCTTCTTGTTGTTTTTTGTTTTTTTAATTATGTTTAAAAACGGTAAGTTCTGCTAGTCTGAAGTTGTAACCAGTGAAGCTTGTTCTCACAGCTTGTAGTAAATTTAGTGAATTAATGTGAAATCTAGCCACTTTAACCTTTGCAGCTTTTTCATTTAACTTTTGCTGCAAGTGCTTCAACATCACGTTGACATGAACTGATTTATGACTGTTCCTTTTATGTGCAGCATGTAACATTTTAACTGACATTATCATGGCAATCCTCATTGCAATAATAAATAACAAAGTTGCTTTCCGTTTCATTTATGCAGCGATGCGACTCGCGCACAAATCCTCTCCTTACCCGCCTGGGTGCTTTATGATGTTCGTACAGGGTGAGGTAGTAGGTTGTGTGGTTTCAGGGTTGTGATTTTACCCCATCAGGAGCTAACTATACAACCTACTGCCTTCCCTGGAGGGCAGCAATACATCACAGGAGCGCACACATCTTTGTCATCTTCCCTACCTCTGAAAAATGGGACAGTCTCGTTTACTAAGGCCCACAAAAGACTGGCATTCGATCTCAAAGGGTTCACGTTTATGGGTGAGTGGCGCTCACTCACACGCCGCATTTCAGAGAAACAATCACTTTACACATTTGTAACTCGCACTGGGAAGATGGCATGAAAAAGGCATTTATTTAATTTTATTAGCATTCATGTTTTAATACTGCTTGTACTTTTCCCTCAGTAATTAAATAAAGACTGGAGAAGAAATAATTGCCAAGCAAATAATGACTGAAGTCTGATCTTTGTGCTGATAACAACTGTACTGCTGTGCAACAGTAGAGTCTCCCTAGATGGGATATTTTCTTCGAAAATGCTGCTTTATTCTCTAATCCCTTTTAAGGAGCTCATTATGCCCTGAAATTCTAATCCCAAAAGCCTCTGCGTCTCAGGAACATGTATCTTTTTATCTGTCTAGAAAAGTCTGCTAAAAAGCATGCCTCATTTCTCTTTTGTTCTTTAAATCAAAAATCAGTTGCATGGGATTTCTTCCAAGTAAATGTTAATACTGTGCAAGATTAAAGGCAAGTAAAACTCCAGAAAACAATTGAAGGTAGACCAAATGGCCAAGAGTCATGCTGTTTTATGAAACCACACGTAGGAGTGCAGCTTTTGCTTTGAGTTTTCAAGCGACATCCCTGACTTTACCAAAGCTGATTATGTAGCTTGCTGCTTAAACACCATTTCAAATTCAGAAAAAATGAGCTTGTTTCCATCCCAGATGGAACGGGAGACCAGGTGCTGAGGTAAAACCAAAGAAAATCATAAATTATCACCCTGCCATTTGTTTGTGGGAGAACACGCTGAGCCACCATGAGGGGGTTTTATCATCTACACTTACTGTGCAGGTCCACGGGAAAATATGACAGCCAAAATATCCTATTGTCATGCGTCATTTCACAGTAGATGGCGCCAGATATTACATGTGGTGTTGTTGCTTTGCTGGAGATGATCACAGTCTACACTAATTTGTTAGATGTACTTTAAGACGGGCTATAAATTTCTAAGGAGTTGGCACAGAATGAGGGTGTCCTGCTGACCTACATGTAGGAGGTCCAGGCAGGAAAGGAGGGCTGCATTCTGCCAACTAAAGTAACCTTACAGCAGCGCTGACACAACATCGTGCTTATGGTTGAAATAAAGTTAATTTTGCCACAGGTCAAGTATGTGTTCCATAGGGTCACAGCTAAATATAAAAAATCTTCCAAGTGTACACCATCAAATAAAAAAACACCAGCTGGTAGCCACAGTATGAAGTGCCATTAGCACTAAATTGTGAAAGGAGGCTTTTTGGAGCAACCGTTTTAAAAGCAAGTACACACGCCTACCTTATTCATGCGATTAAATGTGTTTTAAAGAAGATGGGGATTTTTAAGGTGTAAATAAAAGGCAAACACCTGAAAGATGGCCATGATTTCTATCCCAGTGTGTGGCATAGTAGGTAGAATGCCATTCAAACACTCAAACAGTTGTTATTTGTATTGCAACTGCAAATTAGGCTGACACTAAAATGACCTTCACTTTCTTATTGCTTAACTGTGAGCACCATTACACCAAGAGACAGACTTATTTGTCATTTCCTTGCAATACTTAGACACATCACATATCTCTGATTGTCACCTGAAATGTGTAGCATCACTCAAATGCTACAATACAGCAAGTTTTACGCTAATGAACAAAGAGCTGTGAAAGAGGAGGTTTGGAATTAGAAACAAAAGTTGATTCAGCTAGTTTGCTTGTTTTAAATTGGGGGTGGGGTGGGGTGAACCTTTAGACCAATTACAGAAAAAGAAATTAATCATCAATCTGCATATATGTGTTTTGCTACATCCAGCATTTTTATTACTTAAAAGTGTATTGTGCAGTTTATTTTTATTTATTTATGTATTTATGTATTTATTTATTTAACATATGCTTCGGGGGGGTCACACTGATGATGTAGAGGTCTGAGAAACTCATGTATGATATACTCAAATATGATATACTTTGCCTTAAAGGGTTAGTAAGGTTAAGGCAGGGGTGTCAAAAATCATTTTACACTGTGGGCCACATATTCCACTTTGGGGGGTAAGTGGGCCAGACCAGTGGAACTCCATGCCAGTGTAAAGAAGTTAAACCATACACTGAATGCCACAGATATCATCATAAAAGAAAAAAGAAACAGGACTTCAACAGTAAGTCTCAGTTTTATCTACAAGATAAAGAAATAGTGCCATAGAAAATGGAAGAAATCTGTCAGCACGACTCTGTAAGTAACAGACGGGTAAAATTACAGCTGAAAATGGCTCATTGCACACACTGTACTATAGTAATAATACTTTTTAAAAATATATACAGTGGATCCACTATAAAAAAAAAAAATCTTCCTATTATGGATAGTAAACAAAACGGGAATGTTTCTGTCATTTAATTGTTGTTTAACTGTATTTTTCTAGGTAAAACATAGAAAAATACAGTTAAAAGTCTCAAATCTCGTCCCTCCTTCACATTTTTCACAGCTGTCCAGTTGGCCAGGTTGGAGTTTTTGGCGGGCCGAGTTTGGCCCCCGAACCTCATGTTTGACACACTTAGTTTAAGGCTATTGTTATTACAGTAATTAGTAATTAGTCAGTAAATATAAATATTTACTGACTAGGTTACAACCACATTGAGTATTTTGTAAGCTTATAAGTACCTTAAAGGTGGAAAGTGACCACTGTTAACTGCAGTAATATACGTCATAATAGTGTCACAAAAATATCCTTTTAAGCACAGATACTTGCGGGATATTTGAAAAGCACACACTGCTCACAGCGAGATTATCACCTGACTGCCTGCTAGTGGGCATGTCACTGGAAAGTCTGTCAATTTATTGAGCATTTACGTTAGTATGACGCTGCTGACGTTTAATTACAGGAAGTGGTTTACGAGGCGATCGGATGGCATTAATTTTACAGGCCCAGGCAGAGAGATCCAGTCGCCCTTCATCGGGTACAGATAAGGGAGACAATGCGCCTCCACACCGGTCCATCCTGTACCGAGCCACCAAGAAGGGATTGTGTCTTACCGACCCCCCCCCCCCCCCCCCCCCCCCCCCCCCCACCCCCCCCCAAAACCCCCCCCCCCCGCCCCTCCCCCCCCTCCCCCCCTCTCCTCCCC
>VUQG01002174.1:30646-45484 GCA_015106755.1 Etia nguti
GTTTTCTTTTCCCACCCCCCCCCCCCCCCACACACACACACACACACACACGCACACAATTCTCGTGTTCCGATTGGTTGAAACCATAGGTGTGTCAGGAGGTGTGTGCGCCATGTCGCGGTCCCTTCTCTACGTTATTTCCTGCGGAGGATGAAGACGTTTTTGACAGCAGGGAGGGAGGCAGCAGAGCCGATCAGCAGGCCCATCTGTGAGCGTCCCGGGACTGAAGCAGCTCCCTCCTCCTCCTCCTCCTCTTCTGATAAAGCACAGGCGTCCATTCCGGCAGCTAGAGCTTGAAATGCTCCGGATAGCAGACTCCGAGCTGAGGTATTTACCAACATTTATTTCTTTAATGTCATGTAACTGTGTAAGAAGCTCTCTGTGCAGTTGCCTGTTGATTCAACAAACTTTGTTATTCACTCGCGCAGAAAGTATAAGTGAAGTGGACACTGTGGCTAACTTTTTATCTCTTTTCTCTTAAAACACACACACACACACACAAACACACACTTGTCCTTAGTGGGCTGCGTTGCGAGTGAGCTCTAGATAAACTTCCTTTAAGTCACGTCGTCATCTGTTTGTGACCAAACCGCAGACACACACTGGAAGGCACGCTTCCCCCTGCAGCCCCAGATATGCTTCTTTGTCACTGTCTGTGCAGCAATGCAAAGAGATACTTTGATGATGCAAGATTGATGTGGCTTTTACATTTACTCTGTGCCTGATTTTTACATTTATTTTTTCAATCTTTGTAGCCAGTGGATGACCTTGTTTTCGAAAAGTCCAAACAGCTGATCCAGATACAGCACTGAAAAATGTAAGGTGTTGCTATTTTTTTTTACTGACAAAGGCTAAGAAAGGATCTGCAGCTTTCCAGGTGACTAGAAATATGATGCTTTGTGTTTTCATTTGGGCTCCTTTGTATCGTCTAACGTGCTCTCTCATGAGTCCAGCCGACGTCTCTGGCTGCAGCTCCTGTTTCCTCTTCTCCTTTAACCTAAAGATAGAGCCCTAAGGTCTGGGATCAAAGTTCCTCTGGGAGTTAAAACACAATGTCCTCTGAGGTAGAGGGGAAGCATGGGCTGGACTCAAACGGAAATATAGTCAATTAACGTTGCTGTCAACCTTTTAGGGCTTTAATATATGAATGAGACGGGCCACAATTACAGGCAAGCTGGGACTATGAAAATACTTTGACATCCACCTAATTCATAATAAATGATAATAAAGTAGAGACAGAGGCAGCAGAATGAGTTTTTGGTGCAGTTTGTGTCATTGAATAACGAACAAGTTTAAAATTTTTAATGTGCTGTATTTATGTAAATCCAAGAAAACCAGGAAGCTGTCACGTTTTAGAAACTACAGCCTTAAAGTTTCACCTTTCTCCAAACTTCAAGAGTTCACCAACAAATTGCCATACCCTCTACAAAATCACTTAGATTTAACAGTTCAAATAAGCGGCGTCTTGCATGCCTTTTTAATTTATCTCGTATCTACTGTTACAGTGGTGTTTGTAAAGGGCAGCTAATCAAAAAGAAAAGTGTGGCGGAGATTATAAAAGGAGAGGAGCAAAACCCAAAATCAGTGGGTGAACTGAGGCTTGCATGAACACCTAGTGTAATATTATTAAGGACTATTTCAAACTGTCAATTATATATGTGTGTGTGTGTGTGTGTGTGTTGAGGACCAAAAATTGGCGTGCCACTATACTTGTGGGAACAACAGTCACTCATGGGGACAAAATGCCCATCGCAACGAGTTTGAAGGAATTTTTGAGGCTCAAAATGTGGCTTTAGTGTCAGGGTTACAATTAAGTTATGGTTAGGTTTAGGCTAAGGGTTTGGGTTAGGTATTCATTTTTGATGGTTAGGGTAAGCGTCTAGGGGAAAGCATTATGTCAATTAGATGTCCTCACTAGGATAAGAAAATGAGTGTGTGTGTGTGTTGGACTCTAGTAGACTCCAAGAAAAATAACAATATGTGGAAATGAGTATCATGGCTGTATTTTAACTCGTTGATCTGGGGTTTATCTGCTGTGTATTGTTGCAGAATGTACAGGAGTTACTCAACCTACCCTTTGATGAAGAAATCTCTTTGAGCAGCCAGGGGCATCAAATTTATCAGAGGGCACATGCTCTGCGTCAAAGCAGTTTAACAAACCAGTTGGTCAGCAAGTTTGTCAATGACTGCCCAAAAAGTTTGCCGTGTTTTGTTAGAAAAGCCTTTAGGCACAGGTTTAATACAGTCTGTATGGTGCAGTTGACGGCGTGCTGCAGGTGCCGGCACACATCTGTTTGCACACCCTTACTTATTTACCTGCATGGTGTCAGAGTCCTGTCATGACCTGTCCCCTAAATGCTGCAACACAAAGACTAGATAAACATACACAAGCATGCTCCGATCAATACAATCCTCGCTGTTGGGGCTCAGGAGTTCACAGAGGGCATGTTTTCTAACCCAGACAGCATTTTATCAACTTTTTCAACCACTTTTTTTGTCATAGTGCATACTTTAAGTCTAAAGTAGCTGGAACAGCAAAGGTTGCACAGTCACACTTGTTTTGTTTTTTTTCATGTGTGCCTTAAAAATGTGTGCAGCTGTGCAAGCTGAGATTGTGCATCGCAATTTCTGCAGATTTGATGTCATTAAAATAAAGGTAAAATGGTAACGCAATACTGTAAAAAATGAATGAGTTGCATTTTAAGAGGGTTAGGAAAGCAGACCATCCATCTGAAAGGCCTGTCTGCAGGGAAGACTTGTGTTTTTCTGCCTTTATCCTACAAACTGTGCGTCTGTGGACACCTCCTTATTAGGTTTCGCAGCCAAAAAATGCTTTGGATGGTTCTAATCTGCTTATCAAGAAAGTCTGCTATAAATTACTGGAAGTTGGAGAGAGAACCTTACAGGACACGAGCATTGGCCGTGGTGCTGTTGTGTTGCGTGATGGCTCAAACAGATGTCCTTTACCCTGCTGTGAGCAGCTGGGAGCTCCAGCAAACACCCACCCACACACCACGCAGCGAGATCCACTCTTGAAAGCAGACGTGTAGAAGAATAGACAGGTTGACAGTTTACTTCTGTCTTGATTTTAATCCTCAAGAGACAAAAGTGACTTTAAATTGTGTGCCGTAGACCTAAAAGCTATTCGCAGAGTGTAAACAGTGTATATCATAGACACTTTATGCTCTGTGCAGGTTCATATATCAGAGTGAAAGGCTTTGAATTCAGTACTATGTGTGAGTACTTTGGCTGAACAGATCGGGATTAAACATGTGAAAATAAATAATTTAGGGATAATGTGCTGCTGTTGACTCACAAGGCACGGTTCACTTACCGAACATAGTCCTCACAATATGAACTTAACAGACTTTTTCTTATGGCATTAGTACCGCGGTGGAGTGAAAGAAGGTGCTTCATTTGCATTTTTCAGTCGGTCATCTCTTACATTTGACAATAAACATGCATTCCATTTTTGTTTTAATGTTTGCTGCTTGCTCGGTGCCTCCTATGGAGTCACATTATGATGTTTTATAAGAATGCAGCAAATGTTTCATTTGTGACCTACTGTTGAGTCCCTGAGAGGGTGTCCAGTGGATAAACCTCGGGAAGCACTCACTGCTGTGTGTGTATTGTAAGATGAGTTGAGAAATGCTTTATACATCAGCGCTTTAGTAGTTTTCATGTGAAAGCACACTGCCTGAACTTGTCCATCTGTCCATCAACCAACCAGCCATCCACCGCTTATCTAGCAAATTGCATAACTGTATAAAAAGTTAAGCCAATGCATAAAATCTGATGGCCAACAAGGGGGTGGGGACTTCTGGCTGCACAAAGATGTCAAGTTGCATAGAAGTTGATGAGAAAACTACCATACTGCTCACTTGATCTGTGACCTTAGTAAACACTTTCCTGATCTGCTTATGTTCTCAGTCACTAGTTTGCATGTCTTATTTAATACAATATGATATTAATTTTGTACATTATAGTGCTAATGAGACTGTTACAAAGTAGGGTAAGCTTTATCATATAGCTTATACCTTATAAATGTGCAGTGGCTCTTAATTTCTCAGCTCCATCCAACCGTCGCTCATCACATCAAGTTTCAAAATAAACATGATTGAGATGTTTAAAACGATCAGTTTGATGTTTAAAAGGAGTTTGTGTTTGTCCAAACCTTAGCAGATGTGTGGTTTCATACTCACAGAATTCATTGTCCCCATCCAAAATCTCCCTTTTTTTTTTTTTTTACAGGTGAGTGAGGGTTTGAATCCCTGATCTCTACCATGGCAGGGGATCACTACAGCCCCCCATCCCCACTGGGGGATTCCCTCCTGGGAAGTCCACTTTGTGGAGACCTGATGGAGGATCTTCGTGATATCTCCCAGTCTATAGGAGATGACGCACTGGGGTTTGATTTTCCGGAGTACCAGAGCACAGGTTCGGGATCCAACAGCTCTGTCGCACTGGGTGAGTATGAGGGGTAGCTTCATCACCAGTTTAGACTGGTTTCCATGGACATATGCTTCAGAGAATTAAAAAGCTATCTAAACACCTTCTGTAGGGCTCTGGTCTACCTTGCTGTTTTGGTGAAGATTTAAAGCCTAATATGGCTTTAAATTACATTATTAGAAGCTTATTATTAGATTTGGCTTGACCCAAAGATCCCAATTTTAAAAACATATATTTACTTACATAAATGCTACCCCAACTTCAACCCATTGGTGGCACTGGAGTGCAGAGAGACAGGCAAGAAACTTGGTGGAAAGAATCGGGGGTGCGATCCTTAATCATGCCAAATTTTAAAACTTGTAACCTTCTTCGTGGCGCTCTTGTCTTTTTAATCTTTTCTGCTGTAGAGACCTTGACCCCAGCCTCTAGTCCATCATCAGGAGTGTGTGGAGCAGCGGCAGGCCAAGACGAGAGCGGCAGCACCCTCAACCTCGAGTGCCGGGTGTGCTCTGACAAAGCTTCGGGCTTCCACTACGGGGTGCACGCATGCGAAGGCTGCAAGGTCAGAAACTTGGAACTTAAACAGGGATCGTGTAGCCAGCTAGAGCACATCGACTGCATCATACAGGCGTACTGTGACGCGAGAAAGGAGATTAAAGCAGCGCAAAGATATTAACATAATGAAAACGGAGTTCAACTCATGGTTCTTTTGAATGGCACAGCTAAAAGTTTAAAAAAAGATGACGTGCATGCCTGAATGCACGCAGCACCAAAACATATACAGAAGCCTGGCAGCGCAGAGGCGCCTGACCTGGAGACCAGTGGAAACTTTCTGAGACATGCAGCCGGGTCATGTGAGGTAGAGGACATGACGGCTTTGCCTGTCACCTCTGTCCTGGTTGGCACAGAGCCAAACACAATGACATTAATACACACACGGAGCAGCTACTGACACAGGGGACTGCTCTACTTTGCTAAATATTCCCTTTTGGGATTTGATGATTAGTAAAATGTAGTTTTTACTGCTGTCATTTTTCCTTTATCTATGTTTTTAGAGATTCTTCACAATTTAGGGATTAAAAGTTTATCTTAAAACACCGACACTGAGAATATTGGGTAAGTGAGACCGCTGGCCTCAGTAACCGGCGCGCGTGTTAAAAACCATAGAGGATGGTCGCTGCATTGTTTGTGCAGTCACATGAGGTCATTGCACCCTCACAACTGACCACAGGTTGTTGCTGCTAATCTGAGATTTTGTTTGCTACTTGTGAATGACTTTTTAAACTCTGACCCTTTCTCCCTGTTGACGTCTCATGCCTTGCTTCTCTTTAATAAAGATCTTTCGCTAGGAAACTGGTCACATGGTGCAGAACTTTCCACGACGTTCCCGCTGATCGGCAATGCGATAAAGATGTCTCTACTTCTCTATTTGCACAAAGATTGGGGGGTTTTCTGATGAAAAAGAATGAGGGTTGATCACTGTGCTGGCTTCAATGCTGAATAGTTCTTCTGCTGCATAATCTATTGCTGTCTAACTCTGTAGCTGCCCACGGGGGCTCTGTTTTACGACACACGTCTCATTCATCACCACAGTCTTGCTGTCAGAGCGGCTGCCGGCGTTGGCACGACACCTATCAACGTGTCACACAGCAGCTGTTCTGAAGCGGGGACGTGATGACCTTGAACCGTTGGACACCACATATGTGACGGGGCGTGCTCTGACGGCACTGCTTCTAAACTCTCTGACTGCGGCAATCTTGCTTCTGATATGTCACAGTCACAGTTCGCGGTTACCATGCTGGACAGGCTCTGTGGATTATTTTCAGCACCTCGCTTCAAAGAGAGGCGCACCGAGCAGTGGGACTGTGAACGCGCTGTCATGTTGCCCTACCAGGGTTAAAGTCTGTGGTGATAATGGGCCTGAAACATTAGAGCAAAGGAGATATTATTAGAGTCAGGGAAAGCCTTTAGTGATAGAAAATTGAAAAAACAAGAGAGACGTTTGCTCCTAAGCGTTGCACAATCGTCCTCTTTGTTTATGTTGTCAGCCTTGCTGCTCGCCTCCCGGCTAAGATATCGCAGCACAGTACTGGCCTCTGGTTGTGTCTGTTTTCCCAAACACAAACATGCAGGGACATGTATGGCATAAACACACACATCTGTTTTTCCTCCTCCTGCAGCTCTGTAATGTTATGTAATGCATTTCTGATGACTGTAATATGGCCTTCAGTGCTCTCTTGGCTGATTCCACCCCCACAAAACAGATTCTTTTGCCTAAAATTGACACAAAAGTGGTGTATGACACATAATAAAACTTATAAGAATATATAATAGCTGCTATTCAACAGAAATTCAGCCAGGTGTAAGATGATGTCTTTGATGGCCATTTGGCCTGTTGGAAATTTTATTGATGTAAGTGGAGTATGCATTAGAATTTCACGTGCCTTGCCTTATCTGAGGGCTGTAACGTCTCCTCCAAAAGAGATGTTCTTCAAAAAAAAGGTCAAGTCCACTGCACATCTTTAACCTCCTAAGACCTGAACCATTTCATGGCATGCATTTTTAATTTCTCTTTGCTATTTGGGCTGTTTGGGACCTGATGAATGTAAAAACAAAGAATTATGTGATTTTTTTTTTTACCTGATTTTTGTTTCTGAGAAAAATGAGATCCACATAGGAGGACAAGTGGATATCAGGTACTTGTAGAGGAAAATGTAGTATTTTGGTCTAGACAACCCAAAATGTGATGTCCACATATGTGGACACCAGGTCCTAGGAGGTTAAAGCGCCTTTCCTTTAAGAACAGGTGTAATTTCTCTCAAATGCAATCCAAAGATATTAACATTGATCTTGCCAGAGCTTAAAGTGTGTTAACAAACTGCTAACTGTTTTGTTAACAGTTTTGTTAATGTTTTGTTCATGACTCTGAGCAGGGTGCTAATTAATTAGCTAATGCTAATGCTAATGAAAACACACTGGGTCCCATTCACTAATATGTTCGTATTAATGTTCTTTGCACATAAAAACACCAAGTACCCGAGTGAACGTGTGTTTGATTTGTCGGGCTCGTGGACATCAGCCAAATGTGCTCCTACTACTGTGCTGTTGTCAGGCGTAACCTTACAATTACAGCTTACATACAATACTGTGGAAGTCTTGAGTCACATGTCTCTAAATCTTTCTTGGAAAATGGGAAACAGGGTGCTGCAGTTTATTGAAACGTGTGCAAGCATACATGGAAATAGAGTATATAAGACAAAAACAGAGTTTGTACAATTCTAACAAGCTTGAAAGTCAGTATTTGTTATGACCACCTTTCTTTTTCAACACAGCCTGAACTCTCTTAGACAAGCTTACTTGTCATTTCCTTAAGTGGTGTTCATGAATAGTTCTCGAGGCTTCAACAGCCAGCCTTTCACTGTTAGTTTTGAAGTTTGTATGGTGTGAGTTGGTGCAAAATGTGTTTGCAGAGTACAAACGAACTCTGGTAAGAAAATATAGATATATGTTAGATTTGTGCATTTTTTGCTTATGCAGTGTTGTTGAATGACAACCACTGAGAAAGCTAAGTGATAACGTCTTTCTGTTCTGTCTGTCAAATCAGGGTTTCTTTAGGAGGACCATCAGGCTGAAGCTGGAGTATGATAAGTGTGAGCGGAATTGCAAAATTCAAAAGAAGAACCGAAACAAGTGCCAGTACTGCAGATTCCACAAGTGCCTCTCTGTGGGCATGTCCCACAACGGTAATGGAAAAAGCTGAAAGT
Organism: Etia nguti; assembly: GCA_015106755.1. Classification (NCBI taxonomy): domain Eukaryota; kingdom Metazoa; phylum Chordata; class Actinopteri; order Cichliformes; family Cichlidae; genus Etia; species Etia nguti. The sequence goes on from VUQG01002174.1 coordinate 38,860, forward strand.
TTGCAAAATAGCCAGTGTAGTCACAGTTACAGGATTAGAGTAAATAGTAAAACATATAATCTGAGAACAAGCTCAAACAGCCAGTGATAAACTCAAAGGTCAGGCTAAGTTTGCAAGCATTAGCTACCATAAGCTAGCTATTATAAGCTAACCAAAAGGGTAAAATTGTGATTCTGCCTGCAGATAGGTAAAACTGGTATCATACATCTTTTCCCCATATGTGGAACTAAGGTTTCATGTATGTAACACATCAGTCTGATCAAAGCACTGCTGAAACATCACAGTGAAAGAACTTGAGGGTGATTAGCCTGATGCACTGTGAACTGCCCATGAGAGTCTGAACATCCTCAGTCTCAACATGTGCTCTTTAAAACATCAGCAGGTTGTCGTTCTTCTGTAATTTAGCTCCACTTCAGTCAGTATGCTTTTGCTGTGACATCTGGCCCATCGTCTGCAGTGACTGCTGGAGGGTCACTGAGTTTGTTGTGATGACCTCCCACTAGCAGCATCAGAAACATGAGAGGAAGATGGCATGCCTCAGAAGAATAGAAATAGAACAGGATGTACCAGATCTGTTGTACGTGATTTTCTTTTTCTTTTTTTTTTTTTAGGCTACTAGTGCATATTTGCTGAGGGACCATAAGCCTTATGGCTCCATATGTCAATTTATTGTGCAATGTGAGGGAGGGGAAAAAAAGAAAGTCCTGTGGCAATTTCTAATGACCAGTGTTTTATGTACCAGCCATCCGGTTTGGTCGTATGCCCCAGGCAGAAAAACTGAAGCTCAAGGAGGAAAGCAAGATGGTTGAGAAAGAGGTGGAAAGTCCCTTAAAGTCTGACCACAAGTTTCTGGTCAGGCAGATCCATGATGCCTACATGAAGAACTTCAACATGAACAAGGCAAAAGCACGGCTCATACTCACTGGAAAAACTAGCAAGCCGGTAAAAGGGAAAATAAAGTTTGAGAATATTCTCTGCTCTATATCTCTGCCCTCTGCCTCACCGACAGATTTTGTATTTTCCAGCAGCCTTTCATCATCCACGACATGGAGACGTTCCAGCTGGCGGAGAGAACGTTAGCGGTCCATATGATAAACGGCGACTATCCGGAGTCTGACAGCGTCCTCAGACCAGTGAGTCCGGCTGTGTCGTGCGGGGAGCTTCGGCAGAGAGAGGCCGAAGCCAGGCTCTTCCACTGCTGCCAGAGCACCTCAGTGGAGACTGTCACAGAGCTAACGGAGTTTGCCAAGGCTATGCCGGGTTTCCAGAGTCTGGATTTGAATGATCAGGTGGGTTTCAGGTTGCCTTCTGTGGTGAGAAGTGGAGGGAAAAGCAGATGAGTGTTGTTATGCTGTGGCCTTTCTATTTACCTTTTAGGTGACTCTCTTGAAGTACGGTGTTTACGAAGCCCTCTTCACCCTTTTGGCCTCCTGCATGAACAAGGACGGCCTCCTGGTGGCCCGTGGTGGAGGCTTCATCACCCGTGAGTTCCTCAAGAGTCTCCGCCGACCATTCAGTGACATGATGGAGCCCAAATTCCAGTTTGCCACACGCTTCAACTCTCTGGAGCTGGACGACAGCGACCTAGCTCTTTTTGTGGCTGCTATTATCTGCTGTGGAGGTAAAAGGCCGATAATAGGTGGTAGAATAATAATTTAAAAGAAAAAAAGACATATTTGAATTCTCCTTCTTCATTATCTTGTCCTCCCCGACCGCTCACAAAGATCGTCCAGGCCTGGTAGACGTACCTCTAGTAGAGCAGTTGCAGGAAAGCATTGTTCAGGCGCTGCGGCTCCACCTGCTGGCCAACCACCCAGATGACACCTTCCTTTTCCCCAGGCTGCTGCAGAAGTTGGCTGACCTCCGGGAGCTGGTCACTGAGCATGCTCAGCTGGTGCAGGAAATCAAAACGACAGAGGATACTTCCCTGCACCCACTGCTGCAAGAAATATACAGGGACATGTACTGAGTATATGAACTGAGAAATGCATATGAATGTACAGGAAGGAACAGCGGTGCAGCTTCTGAGGCTGCTGCACAAACCGGAGCAAAACAAAAATCTTTTTTTTAGGAGGGGGAGGCAGCTTTTGTTGGGAGTGTGACTGCTTCCACTTCATTAAGAGGACGCACAGTGGAAAGCAAGCGTTTATTTAAACCATAGAATGTAATGGAGCTGAGCCCCTTGGATGCCAGCTTTTACACATGTGAAGAAAAGTAAATCGGAAGCAGGCTATGCAAATTAGCATATTGTGCAAAAAATATTTGTGTACACATATCAAAAAATACCTGGGTATGACTGCTGACCTCATGCGTGCGTACACTGAGGATAACTATACCTGTGAACATAACAGGTTAGGGGCCTCTGGATGTGGTTTATGTCATTTTCATGTTCTGTTACTGCGTACTTGTGGCACGTTTGCTTTGACTACCTTGACAACTCGCAACAGAACTCATCAAGTGTCATCGTCACTCGCTGCCTGAGTTCAAGTTTCTCCTGTTTTGGGCACAGCTTCTGCCTCCAACACGTAACAGATAATTAGCCTTGCTTCTCCTGCAGGCAATAACCTGTTATTTGATGTGTCATTTTTTTTATTAATCCTCGGCCCTGCTGTTAAAAGCCAACACAGCATGATAGCTCACTTTTTTTTACTTTTAATTCAAATTTTCAGTGTTACAGAGTACATGTTTATGTACAAATCCTGCCATTATGTAAAACTAAATCTCAAGGAAAAAATTGCCAACAGCCAGTACTTTATATTTCCAGTACAAACAAAATAATCTGTTAATTAGCTTGTGTTGTGTTTTGGAAATATAACAAGACTTCCTTAACCTCGGTGTAAGGGGCGTGTGTATTTGCAGGCCTCAAGGAGGAGTCAATCATCTTATGCGATGTAGCATTGCAAAGTTGTTGTAGGTCACAATGAAACATTTTATCTTTTATATATGTACATGTCTAAACATGCTGTTGACGTTAAAGGAAATGTGTTGTAGTCTGAAATAAACTAATCTATTTAACAGCACTTTCTAAATGAAGCCATCAGCTCTTCAGAACATACACCAAACTCTTTATGGTGGAAGCTTGTCTCTGTGACTTATTTCATTTTTTTCTTCATTGTTGGTAAATCAAATTTTGAGGTATTATCTATAAATTTTGACTTTCAATTCAATTCAATTTTATTTATACAGCGCCAAATCACAACAACAGTTGCCTCGAGGCGCTTTATATTGTAAGGTAGACCCTACAATAATACATACAGAGAAAAACCCAACAATCATATGACCCCCTATGAGCAAGTACTTTGGCAACAATGGGAAGGAAAAACTCCCTTTTAACAGGAAGAAACTGCATTTACATTTTTACTGTAGGAAAAGTGCTTTTTTTTTGCTCATGATATCAATTGGTTCATTCAAATATTATTATTTTTTAAGTAAACTGCTTAACAGTACAGTATTCAAAGTCACATATTTTACAGCTCTCTCTATGTCATTTTTAAAATACAAGTGACGCTGTTATAATCGTTGTAACCAAATAATTATTGCTTTACAACACCATCATATTTTAATATATTGGGTTCTCCTACCGCTCCAGTCCAGTGGGTGGCGGTAAAGCTTCACGAAACAACACTGCGGGACTGGAAGCGAAAACCAGGAACTGACTTTCTGCTGGGAGCGATGGAGGAAAAGGCTGCGAGTGATAACCCTCAAAAAACATTTACGTGCCAGTTGTGCAGTTTAACTAGCCCCTTTACTTACTACGGACAGAAACCGCCTAACACCAGAGCTATCGTGTAAGTGAAAATGAAGCAAAAAAAAAAAACCAAACAAACAAAAAAAAACCTGTGCCATTTTTAGAGCTCTGGTGTTAGCGAGGCTAACGCTAATGTTGTTAGCCGCTATGTAACGAACTCCATGCTACGTTGGACATAGATAGAAATAAAGTGCCCAGCAGTGACTAGACTGCACTTAGAGCAGCATAAGGCTTGAATTATGTACATGTGCCCTTCATGAATTAAGCATGTGTGTTGTTGTCTGTCGTTCGTCAGGCTGCTTGAAGAGTGTTTTATCACCAAGGACCCCTTCAGTCCGGACAGGGAGAAGTTTCTAGTTTTGGGGTCCATTTGCAGCCTTTGTGGCACTTGTGTCTGTGTTGGATCGGTAAGATGTCTCATCATATCGTCAGAATAATTTCTCATAATCTCACCCATATTAAACAGTGCTGCTAAGCTGCAGACAAACTCAACCAGGAGGAATGTCCTCAGCTGTGGGCCGAAGGTCCTCTTCGGATTTTAAACTCTGTGCTTTTGTCATCATTTTCCACTTGCAGAAGCATGTCTGTGGTTTTGATGTTTTGCTCAGATGACTCTGTGATCATGTGGCTCAACTGCTGAGTGGGCTTCATGGTTCTAAATCTCTTGAAATCAATATTCAGTCTCACAAGTGGATGGTGAAAATAAGTAAAGTCCAAAGGGTAGTGGGTGCTTATGCAAACATGGAAGGGCCTAAATGCTGAGCTTGTGTTATTTCTTTTTTCTTCTCACTTTGTTAGGACTGCAGCCTTTTCTACACCAAGAGGTTCTGCATGCAGTGTGTGAACAAGCACTTGGACCAGTTTCCCCATCAGATTCAGGCCGAGCTGGCTAAGAAGAAGCAGAGTGCAAAGGCTGCGGTGTCATGAGATCGGGCAAGGAGTCCACAATGCGTGTGTGTAAAGGTGACCATGCTGGACCAACCAGGAAAACACTGGTTTACACTGTGAATCAGACTGATGGACTTTCCTGCTGGATGTTATTTATTTATCTTAAAAGAGATTTATGAAAGCGGCATTAAGGGTGACATCTTATCAAGATGACGGGTCTTCCCAGTCGGTTGCTTGTGGAGGCCAGTTCGGCAACTATTCTGGGAAACAATGTAACTATATACATGTGTGACTCCACAAACAAGTGTAGCGACCGTGTAACTGTTTGTTTTAGTGGCGGAGTGCGGCACAGTTGCATCACCCCCCTTGAGTTACGTTTAGCTGCTGCGTTAAGAATTTACTCCCATTTTATTTTACTTTTTATTTTTTACTTTCAGCGAACACAGGATTGAATCCGCATCTCTGCTTCCATCTGAGCAGTGTCTGTGAAGCACGATTAAAATAACAACATCCCCATTTGCATCGGCTGTCTGAGTTTTTTATTCCAATTTACCTGTCCTGAGTCCAGCGTTCATTCCAAGGATCGTTCCCTACAGCACCACGCACCGTTTACAGCAGCATAAACACATTATGGATTAAACAGCGATAACATCGATATAACGCACACGCTCGCTGTGTTTATCCCTACATGTTCAGCGGCTTCTCAAGGGCTAATTGAAGCAGCATGGCCTTGCAGGCAGGGCCTGGAGGGTTTTTTTTTTTTTTTCTTTTCTTTTACTGGCATATGCTTGCAGAGGAATGCAGATGACACTGAGCTTAAGTTGGAGGGGAGGGTGGTGGATTACACCCCTTCGCCCCCACCCCTCTGCTGCCTGCTTTCGCTTTGATTATTATAGGGTTCCTACAAAGCCCACAGAATGTCAATAAAGTTGATAACTCATGCCATGATCACTAGTTAAACAATGACATTTTTTTTAAAAAACAAATACAAAGTGAGAACTCTCAGGGGGGAAATTGCTGTGAAACTGAAAGTGATTTTTTTTAAAGTGGTTTTATTTTCTGTTTAAATTCTGAGCACGCACAGGAGCAATTACAGCCAGTGAAGCACACAAACCAGCCCTGTGGCACCAGTGGCAAAGTCTGACAGCGATAGGCACCGAGCCAACGATGACGGAAGGCCTTCGCTGGAGAGCTGATGTCACTGGAGGGTGACTGGGTGCCTCTTTTCTTTTTTTCGCCCTTCTACCCTATTTTTCTTGCACTTTTCTCGCACTGCAGCACCCAGGTGTCCTTCAGTGACCTTGAAGCTGTAACTGAACAGAGCTACAGTGATCGTATTAAGCGTGTCCAATCTGCTTTACGTGACGCCAAATCAAATCAAGCAGCAGTATCTGTCAGCACTCTCACAATCGTTTGGTGACCGATTGCCGCCGCGGTCCCTTCCTCGGAGCGCTCTCCCTGTGTCAGGTGTTATCACGTGCCATAATTGTGTTTTTAATCCCCCGGGAGGTCTGATCTTCACCCCGCTGCGGTTTCTATTTTTTTCATTTTTAGCGATAGTGCTAAAGAGAGAGATAAAACAACACCTTAAATTTGTAACTACACCCTTCCTTCCCTGTGTCCTGTCTCCCGTGTGTAACGAAACGCAGTAATTAGGCCATATTCATGTGCACAGTTATTCCAGCTCAGCTCTGTGTAAGAGTTTCTGGGCGGTTCTTGGTTCAGACCAATGAATCGCCTTCTCTGTTTAAATAGTCCTTGATGTCAACTTTTCTTCTACACTCGGAGCTGCCTCTAACGCCATGTTGGCTCTTATGACTTGATGTGTTTTCATCTGCCTTACTACGGAGTTGACAGGAGTGGCTGCGTTAAATCCCCCCACCTCTTCCTCCACACACCCACCCAGCCAGCCTCCCGTAAGCCTTCGGAGACGCTTTTTCCCCCACCTCTGTATTTTTTTTTTTTTTTTTTTTTGTTTTTTTACCGCGG